>PVJO010025787.1:0-22297 GCA_004026905.1 Hystrix cristata
CAGGTTCAAAATTTAGTAGCGAGATTAGACAAAGATATACATTAGTATAAAACAATGTAAAATGGTTAAATGGCAAAAGAATGATGTGGGTGAAAGCAGTGGCCCAATTTAAAAATAGGGAAATAATGTATATTCTAACTAGAGCACATTGTAGATAAAACTTGTTTTGACAGAAATACAGAGTGTTTGATTCTAAGTGTATGGAGGGAGACCGCTGATGGTTGTGAGCACTCAGTGTGGAATCAGGAAGTCTGGATTTAAGTCTGGCATTTTTGCTAACAAGATTTGTGAAATTGTACAAGTCACTTCTATCAGAGAAACCTTTCTCCCTTCTAAAATATGCTTAGGGAATTTATAATGTCGGAGTCTAAAACCAAGAATGCGAGATCGTGATGTTCAAAGCTGTGAAGTTGGTAAAGTATGACATGCTTCGGGAAGAGTCGTGCCATCTAGTTTGGGTGTGTTTTACCATGTAGACGATAAACATACCTGAGAGCATATAGCTTTGGGAAGTTCTTCAGTGTAAAATAAGTTTGATTTTAATACTCAAGGATAATTCATACAAAATTCTATCAATTGGGGGATGTAATTTAATAATTAATTCCCTCCCTTAATTCCAGGCTGCTGATTTTTGTTACTAAATTCTCCTCTAAAATTTCAAATAAATAAAAATCTGCAACATACAGTCTTTTGTGATTAATTTTATTCATTTTCTGTAATATATTTTAGATTTTTCCATGTTGCTGTACATCACTCATTCATTTCCTTTATTGCTTAACAATTATGGTTAAAGGGTATTTTTTTCAGTTTACTTTCATTCACCAGCTGGCAGGCATTTGGGTTGTTTATAGTTTGGAACAACGATAAATAAAGCTGCATGAAAAGTCAGACACAAATCTTTCTTGGACAATTTCTTTTGAGAAAATATCTAGGAGTTTGATGGTGGGGTCACAAGGAAATTGTATGTTTACATTTCAGGAAAAAAACTGTCAAATTGTTTTCCAAAGGGGATATGCTATTTTCCATTCTCAGACGCAATGTGTAAGAATTCCAGCTGTTTAGGTTTCTTGCCAATATTTGATGTTGTCGAATATTTTAATAGAAGTACAGTAATGTCTCGTGGTTTTAATTTATGTTTCTCTAATGACTAATAACATTAGCATCATTTTTTGTTTTATTTGTCATATCTCTTCTTGGGTTTTAGTTTTTTCACATTTTAATCCGGTTTTAGTTTAATAACATTTTGATTATTCAATTTTTTATTTTCGTTATATCTCCTAGATATACTTATCAAATATATGTTTGCAACTATTTCTGTACCACTTTTCAAGAGATCTTGCTTTTCTCCTTTTCTTAATAGAGTCACTTAAAGACTAAACATTTTGATTTTTGTGAAGTCTAACTTATCATTTTTCTTTTTGTGGTTTATACTTTTTTGTGGGGGCGGTGCTGGGGCTCGAGCTTAGGGCCTTGCACTTGCTAGGCAAGCGGTCTACCATTGAGCTAAATCCCCAAACCCTATACTATCCTATGTTCTTTTTAAGACATGTTTACCATGATTTTCTTCCATGTTTTGTCTATAAGTGTCATAGTTTTGACTCATAAATGTAGCTTTATGTGCTCTGTGGAAAGTAATTGATTATTTATGACAATTTCTGGGCTCTCTATTCTGTTTATTCTTATATCAGTACCATTGTGTGTATAATTGTAACTTTATAGTAAATCATGAAACCAAATAATATAAATTATTCAATTTTAATTGTTTTTCTAAATAGCGAACATTATTTTTAGAGTAGATTTAGGTTTATAGAAAACTACTAAACACTAAACATAATATAGAGAACTTCCAAATCCTCTCTCACTTTCTCTCTCAGTTTATTATATCATCAGCAACTTGCATTAGTGTGGTAATTTTCTATCATTGATAAGCCAGTACTGATAAATTTTATGTATTTACTGAAGTCCATGGTTTACATTAAGGTTCATACTTTGAGTTGTACAGTTCTAAGAGTTTTGACAAATTCATAATGCCACATACCTAACATGATAGATTCAGTCAGGATCATTTCACTGCCTTAACAATTCTCTGGGCTCCGTTTATTCATCTCTCCCTCCTCGTCCTTAGCCCCTTGGTAATTGCTGAATCTTTTTTACTGTTTGTATCATTTTCTTTTATCTAGTATGTAATATATTTGGAATAAACAAAGTATGTATTCTTTTTAACTCTTTTCCTTCATTAATTTTTTTTTTTTTTTTTTTTTTTTGGTACTGGGGATCGAACTCAGGGCCTTGTGCTTGCGAGGCGAGCACTCTAACCACTGAGCTAAATCCCCAGCCCTTCCTTCATTAAATAATTTGCATTTACGAATTCTTATGTCTTTTTGTGTATTGATTAAGTATTTTTATTACTGGATAATATTCTATTGCATGGCTGTAGTGTTTATTTATTCTCCCACTGAAAAGCATTTTGGCTTCAGCTCATTTGGGAATATTATCAATGACGCAGATATAAACATGTGTACGTGGATCTTTTTTTTGGGGGGGGGCTGGGGATCGAACTCGGGTCCTTGTGCTTGCAAGGCAAGCACTTTAACCACTGAGCTAAATCCCCAGCCCGCCGTGGATCTTATATGAACACAAGTTTTCAACTAATTTGGCTAGATGCCCAGGAACGTGATTGCTGAATCATATGGCCACAGTATGTTTAGCTTTGTAATAAACTATTCCAATGTGACTGTATCATGTGCCTTCCCGCCAGCAGTGAATGAGTGTGGCCTTTGCTTTATACCGTTGCCAGTTTTTGGTTTTGTAGTTTAAAAAATAGCTTAACAATGTTAATAAGCCTATAGTGGTAACTTGTTAAACTGTTATGTTGTTATTTTTATTTGCCACATCTGCGGATCCTCTTTAGCGAGGCGCCTATTCAGACCTTTTGCTGATTTTCCTCCTTGAAAAAGAAGATTCCTTAAAGGAAGGATGAGGAGAAGCAAAGTTTTTTCATATTCAGAAACATCAGCTCTTTAAGACATTGGAATGAGCCGGTTATCTAAATATGAAAGTACTAGTAAAGAAATGTACTTAAAAGATGAGATAGTAAGTTAAAATTGTGAACTAAGCAGATGAAATATTTCACAAAAGCACTTCTTAGGCAGGTGTTTTCTTGCGGGCTACCACTTTGATTACATCATCACATCAGTCCTCCTGTCTGAGGAACACAATTTAATGCTGCCAGAGAAACAAGACTGTGTGGTGGACTTATTATTGTGGTCAACTTGAGCAGCAACGTCCAGCTGGACCGAGTTGGTGCAGTTCTGACCGTAGAGGATCCACCTGAGGATCGTTGCTGACACAGCATAAAGGAGAACGGGAGCAGAAGATGGTTGTGGGCTGTTTCCCAGGAGAAGATCTATGGAGGCTGGTTCTCCTTAAGGGGACTCAGCTGTTCTCATCGGAGAAGGAGCTCAGCGCCTTGCTGTTGTCAAGGATGGCTGCTGTTGCTTCAGGGGAGCTCTGGTCTTCATCTCTGCTGTGAGCATCATACTCTAGTTCCAGTAAAGGTTTCTTCAGCCCTCAACTGTAGACACAGACTTACACGGGATAATGCTGTAGGCCCCCAGCCCTTGACTGGATCTTTTGGGTCTCCATTGCACATATAGATGTTCAGCAGTCTTCCTTCATTTGGCTTATGGGTGAATGTTATAACTTGTAAATGTCCTGTATTAAATCTGCTCTCTTACAAAATATTGGCTCTAGAAAGGTGACTAAAACAGGGTGCAAACAGTTTTCTGATACATTCTTTCTTTCCTATCTTCTAAATTAACAAATAATATTTTATGATCCACACTATCTGAAATCACAATTTTTTCATATTTTGTTTTGTAACGCCAACAAATCTTCTCAGTTTGTCCTTAACTTCCTCCATAGATAAAGAAAAGAGCTAAATTGACAGACATATAATGGCATTTATTCTCTTTCTTCTCCTTTCCTGGAAGTATTCAAAAGTGACTTAACTTTTGCGAATATACAACCTTCAATATATACAAGAAAACTATGTGTTCCTTTGATATTTTTCTATTTATTTATGGAACAAATGGTTCGACAATCCAGTAACTGAAATTGTCTTGCCCTTATAAACTTGTCATTCGGATCCAATTTTAGATGACATCAAGGAACAACTTAAGATCAAGGACAGAAGGGATGTAGAAGTCAGTGTTTAGTCTGTGGCATTAGCTTTATTGTTCAGGAGATCAATGGAGAATAGAAGGCTTCATTTTCTCTAGCTCAACACAGAACCCACCTACTCTGATTCTTTTTCTGCACGTGGAAGAAATTTCCTACAACTCTCCATCTCAAAGCAAGCTTATTCTTACTTTTCACAATTTTTACTTTTTGTTCTCATCAAGGAAGGCTCCAGATTTCCTCTTCGCTGGAAAAACTTCACTTACTCTTAAAGGTTAAGGTCATATAATATTTCTTCTTTCTCTCATTGTAAATTCTTTTCTTGCAAATCCTTGTTGGATCTTCCTTTTAGTTGGAGAGCAATAAATGTATTCTGATTGTTAGTTTCTTAAATGGTGGTGTTCTATCCCAATTAAATAAATTGGATGCCTTTAAAGGAATAAGATTATGCCCGACCTTTCCTTGTAGGTGTCAGGACACAGACAAAATTTCAGTGAATTGGTTGGATTAAACTGAATTGGATAGTGTGAGTTCAACATGTACAGCTGACAAAAAAACCCCTTGGCTGGAGAGTAGAGTTTTCAATAAATTAGCCCTTCTAAAACCTCATATCAGTAAATAGTACGGACTCTGCTCTTAGATATAAATATGCAATACTTATTTGACATAAATTGTTTCCCTCCACTCATCTGTGCTCTTTGATAGTGCCCTCTCTCACTGACTGTGGACTGGTCCTGCAACTTGCTTGGGTCAGTATGAGTCCTAAGTGCTTGCACTCAGGTTTTTAGCAGTCTCTGCTGTTCTTTTGAACTCAGAGGTAGCCATTTGTAGAAGCATAGGCAAGCCCCCTGAAGGACGTCATGGAGAACAGAGACAAGGCAACCCAGTGGCTGCTCTGTGGCACAACCATTTAGCCATCTGACGTGGTCACAGTTTTAGACCATTCACTAGAACTGACCTGGCTAAAACTGAATGAATTACCCAGGTTGCTCACAGTATCGTGGAAGAAAGCAAATGCTTATTTTAAGACATTAAGTTATTTAAACATGGATTCTAAGTTACCAAAAATTGATTTCGGAAATCAAAGCATGCAGAAGGAAGAACTATCCTCTCAATTTAGCACTGCTTAGCAGTTTTGTGGTGGCTTCAGAGTATTTAGGACCACAAGGAGATTGTGTTAGTCGGGGGCAGAACCATTATCTGTGTGTTTGTCCTCTGAACTGAAAATCATAATATGAATGAAATGAAAGTGTGGTTCCTATATTAAGTAATCACTCCAGGCTAGAATTCATCCACAGTAGGTACTGATGAGATTTACTTAGTCAAACACCTAATTCTTGAGGAAATTCTTCCAAATAATCTCTTCTAGCTATTTCCTGAAAGATTTTGGGTAATATTGTTATTGTATATTTCTTATTGTGAAGTCACAGTATTTCTAAGCTACTCCAACTCTGTTCATCCATGTAAATGTATCGATTTTTTACAATGGATTCAAATCTTTAATTGTTATGAGACTGTTACTTACCTTCCATTTTCCTGGGCCAAATTTGCTAGGTTGTATTTAATAGGAAATATTCTACTTGGTTTAAGTTTTCAAATTCGTAGTATTTTCCTGTATTTTATTGCTTTACTTGCTTTTATTCATTTTATTTTTTTTATTCATTTAAACAACAAATGTTGGCTATTTACCTCATAATTGTTTTTTATATGTAAATCTCCATGAGTTTTGATATGATACACTTACATTCCAATAACTTTGAAGTATTTTATAGTTCTCATTATGCTTTACTAACCTACCCTGACCCTTCCTTGATTCATTTCAGCTATTCTAAGATGTAAGCATTAATCTATAATCAGTGATGTTTCTATGAACAAACAATTATGTCTCATCAAGTATGACAACATATCTCATGAAGCAACTAATTTTTTGCATAGTTTCCAACTTAGAAAAAGGTGACTAATTTCTGAAATCATAGCATGCTGAGGGAATCATGATTCTTCAAAATATCCCTACCTACCTAGCAATTTGGTAACTGCTCAACAGTTTTTAGGACCACAATGAGAGTACATCATTTTAGAAGATTTTATTAAAAAGATTCCAATTTTAACAATTTGACTCAAATAATTCTGATGGTAAGAATTTGGCAGGATGCTTTTCACATAGAGCGAATTTGCTTTTTACATGTGAGGTACACTGAGTTCTAAGTGAAGGCAGGAATCTGAAGGTCCTCCCTTCCTCAGTATATCCAAAGGTGATATTTTTTTTCTCTTTTGTGAGATTTGTGTATGAGGTAGAATCTCATTTCATCTCATATTTCAATATTCCTTATTGCCATTTAAAAAATGAAGAAACTTCCCGTGCAGTCTGGGTTCTGTTCATAAATTTTTTTCCCTACCCCTATGTATTCGAGAGTTCTTCCTATTCTATTCTCTAGTAGATTTAGTGTTTCTGTTTTAATGTTTAAATCTTTGACCCACTTCAATTTTAGTTTAGTACATGGTGAGAGACATGAATCTAGTTTTAGTTTTCAGCATGTGGCAAGCCAATTTTCCCAGCACAATTTGTCTTTAACAAAGACTATTTGTCTTTAACAAAGACTAACAAAGCTATCTTTCTTCTAGTGAGGGTGTATGGGTCCTTTGTTGAAGGTTAGGCATTTGAGTGTGTTTGGAGTTGTATCTGCATCTTCTATTCTGTTCCATTGATCCTCGGGTCTGTCTTTTTGCCAGTGCCATGCTGTTTTTTATCACAATAGCTTTATAGTACAGTTTCATGCCAGGGATTATCCCCCTGCCTTGCCCCTGTTGCTTAGGATTGTTTTTGCTATTCTTGGTCTCTTCAGGTTCCAGATGTAATTCATGATTGTCTTTCCTAAATCTGTGAAGTATGTTAATGGTATTTTGATTGGAAATCAAAGAATCAGTACTTGGGACCACATCCTATTAAAAGGCTTTTGCAGAGCAAAAGAAATCACCAATACAGCAGGGCAAAAACCCACAGAGTGGGAGAAAAATTTTTTGCCAGCTGTCCCTCACACAAAGGTCTAGCATCTAGAATATAAAAAGAACTCAAAAAAAATCAAACCTCCCAAATTTGAAGACTCAATCCAAAAATGGGCATCTGAAATGAATAAACATTTCTCAGATGAAGAAATAAAAATGGCAAATAAATACGTGAAAAAGTGTTGAACATCCCTAGTCATTTGAGAGATGCAAATCACAATGACATTAAGATTCCATCTCACTCTAGAAAGAACAGGGATTATCAAAAAATAAACCAATAACAAATGCTGGTGGGGCTGTGGGGAAAAAGGAACCCACCTCCACTGTTGGTGGGAATGTAGATTGGTCCAGCCACTGTGGAAGTCAGTGTGAAGATTCCTCAAAAAACTATAACTAGAGGTTCCATTTGATCCAGCTATTCCTCTACTGGGTATCTTCCCAGAAGAATTAAAATCATCATACCACAGTGATATATGCACAACCATGTTCATAGCAAAACAGTTTATAATAGCTAAATCTTGGAAACAACCTAAATGCCCAACAGCTAATAAATGGTTAAAGAAGATGTGGTTTTTCTACACAATGGCGTACTACTCTGCCATAAAAAGGATAAATTAGAGACATTTGGATAAATGGGTATACCTTGAGAACATACTCTTAAGTGAAATAAATCAGACACTCAAGAGTATACATCAAACTGTTTCTCTGATATGAGAAACCCTAAGTGTAAATAAGGACAAAGAGGTGTAATAGTTGTTATATAAAAGGAAGATAATATTCAAAAGAGAGGAGAACTAGAAAGGGAGAAGGGGGGAAATAGGAAGGGAAAAAGGAAAGAAAGGGGAAAGGGAAAAAATGGAAAAATGTAAATAAACCTGCTGTAAATAGGGAAGGAAGAGCAGAAGGGAGGAAGAGGGGGGAAAACTAAGGTACATCATGTACAGGTAAAGAATAACCATGATGAATGTGATCATTATGTATACAACGTACCAATACATGTTCCTGGTTAAAAATAAGTAAATAAATAAATTTTAAAAAATGAAGGAACTGAGGCCTAGAAATGTTACATACTGTGACCAAACTGCACAAAGAAATATAACAGAGATTTACATCCAAGCTAATTTACTCCACAGACTTCCTCTAAACCAAGATGCTACTTCATCCTTCTCCTAATGTGCTACATTGAAACAAGTTAATATGTACATGTTGCTATCTAATTTACAGGTTTTTAACTAAGGAGTAAGACCACTTTTTTCTTAGAATATTATAATTCAGCCACACACCTATCGTCTCATGAGTAAAATTTGTGTGTGCTAAAAGACAATCAGAATAAAATAAACAGTGTTTGTGCAAAAGAAGGACTGGAAAGAAATAGAGCAATTTTGTCTTGAACTCTGCCATCGGTACTATGAGTGAACAGTGAACTTGGACAGATGGGTTGAGCTCAAGGTTCTACAATTCACTGTAGGCAAGTAGGAATTTGCCTGTGGTCTATTCAACTTAGTTACTTCCGGTGATTCGTTTGGCAACATTGTAGGCCGGTGATTGAGATGTTACAGAGACAAACACATCCTTCCAAACACTTTTCAAACCACACCTACTGGTTAGCCATCTTTTGATCAAGAGTTAGCCTCGGAAAGTCAGCATGAAACTGTAATTTGAGGTCGCAAGATTATAGGCTTTTTACCTTGGAAGAGTTCTTAGCCACAGGATTTGGCATAGAGAATCCTCCCTTACAAGAGCTCAATAAATATTTTCGGATTTGAATGAAATGTTACTGTTTCCCATTCTACAATGTCCATCAACTTAACAACACTTCAGCTCTGGCAGCACCACCCAGTCAGCTGAACTGTCAATCCTTCAATGCCAGAGTCATTTCTCATGGTCTTTTTCTCACCAGCTAACGAGGAGAGAGTGAGGGAAGCATTTTCATTGTTTAATTTGATCTAATGGAGAAAACGCATTTCCTTTTAAGATTTGTTGAAAGTAACTCCATGTGAGTAAAATGACACCTGTCAAGTTCCTTGATGCTTTCGCATTTCCAGATAAAATTACAGGCACAGAAAAGCACACTGGGCTGGTCCTAAGCACTTCAGTGTCATGAACAGCACAGCTATAATTAGAGACTTTTGCCTGGTGTTAGCAAATGCCAGAGGGCATCTCGATCTCTGCAGATGAGTTCTCCAGGATTTAATTAGCTCTCTCCTTCTATTTCTTTGTAGAACTGTGAGGTTCATAGTATACCTGGTGCTTGCTTCAGGCACAGGTCAAACCATGCAGCTGTCAATTATTTAATATTCATGACATTTTTAACAAACGAAGTGTGTGCAGAGGCTGTAGTATTGAAGGAACCGAAGCCAGTGTGTTTATGGAATAGATAGCCTTGTTCTTTGAATAATAATTTAAAGAACCCAGGGATACAGGAAATTTTGTTCTTAACTCTCAAGATCTGTCTTCCCTTTTTCCTTGTAATCATCGAGAGCTAGAAAGAGAATGAAGTAAGTATTCTCTGGGTTTGAATTCCTCTGCTCTGTTATTTCAGTATATCAATTTTGTACCTCACTGCAGTTTTCACTTTTCATCTTGAAAATAGAGAATTACACTAGCTGGTTTCTAAGAATCCTCCAGTTTTAAGAGTCTAGGCTTTGATAGTGATTATGGAAATTTTCATCAGATATAGACTCATTCTTTTTAATGTAAGTTTCCTCAGGAAGGTCTATATTTTATTTTATTATAAGTATGTACAGAGAAAATGAAATTTTATAACTTTTTTCAACTGGGAAATTTCTGTGTCTTAAAAAGTTTGAAAACAATTTTCCTGAATATGTCAGCGATATATGATACATAAAGACATTTCAGAATAAATTCCTGGGAGTAAGTTTCACAGTGCTGAACATTGCAGGAGTTTTTTTTTTGTTTTTTTGTTTTTTTGTTTTTTTCCTCCCACATTTCAGGTCATAGTTTTGGTGCACTAATGCAGGAACTTTGAGTATCTTGCATCAACACACACACACACACACACACCCCTTTTCTCTTGAGTAAGTAACTGTCAATGTTAAAGTTAATTATTAGTTCTAGTGGAATTTTTTTTTGCAGATATTCTCTGGTTTCTATATTGGTCATGCCGAATAAACATATAGTTGACTTCAGTTCTTCCTTCACAATCTGGAACCATTTTTATTTCTCTTTATTGTGTCATTGCACTGGTTAGATTCTCTTTATGATATGTGGAATAGAATTGATGAGAAAAGACATCTCTATTTTGTTTTTTTTTTTTTATCTTGGGGTAAGGCTTTTAGAATTTCGTCATTATGTATGACATCAGCAATAGGTTTTCATATTTGTCTTATATCAGTTTGGAGAAGTTCTCTTTAATTATGAATTTGCTAAGAAATGGTCATGATGCGTTATTCATTTAACATATTATTGCTTTGATTTAGCAAAAGACATTCATTTATTACAAATGTCGACTAATTATATACCTTGCATGTAATCATAAGCAATCATTAAGAACATGGGCTCTTTAAAATTCTTGCCTTGGTTAAGTTATTTCATCTTTCTGTGCTTCTGTTTACTTAATTTAAAATCTCAACGATCATAATAGGGTAGTTGTTTCTTAGATTGTCAAATTAATTAATACGATGGAGGGTGTAGTACAATGCCATGTATTCAGCAAGTTCCAGATTTGGTCAAATATGTTACTGTATTTTTAAGGCCTGTGGTAAGTTGAAACTGGTAACGGGTGATGGTCAGTAGCAGGAGAAGATGAGGGAGAGAGTCTTTGAATAATTATGAGAATGAGGTATTGAAATAGATAGAAGCATTTCTGAGAGCCAGTGAGAAAAAGTGAAAGGTAGAGCTGAGGAAGAACATACTGGCTCAGAATCAGTAAAGAGGAAAATGTTTCTAGATTAATTCTTGAGGTAAGAAGTTGAGGGTCCTAGAGCATTTGTCTTGGTACAGAAAGAAATTTTGTAGAAGATGCATCAAAGGGCTACCAGACACTTAGGGGAGGTTAGACCAAGGTCTGGATGCCAGTTCCAACTTGTATCTAATCTTTCAGGATGCAATCCTTAAGCTTTGGCCTTTAAGGAAGTTCTAATAATTTCCTTCTATAGATTCCTTTGTCAATCTGCTGATGCTTCAGAGTCTCTTTTAGGATAGTATCTTTAAATGTATAAATAAAATACATGAGATTATAAATAAAATCAGTTTTTATGAAATTTTGTTCTATACACAGGCCCCTCTGTAGGTGAGGGGTTTTGTTTAGAGATTTCATGTAAGGGTTCTGTAAAACAATAGTTGAGATGAAGATTGAGAGAATGAATTGGAAAAAATTGAGGAACTATTTAATTCCCAAATCTTTTATCATCAGATGAAATTTATACTGCTGCCTTCAGTTTTTTATTCTAATGATGCTTTTCAGTGAGCCCCTGTGTGGTTTCTCTCTAAAGCTGTAACCTCTCTCTATGCTGGCAACACGCTTTAGCCCACATTTTTTGTTTCGTTTTGTCTTGTTTTTCTGTGTTTCATTTTTTGAGACAGGCTCTCGCTCTGTAGTTCAGGCTGGCTTTGAACTTGTGGCGATCTCCCGTCTCAGCCTCTTGAGTACTGGGACTACAAGAGTGTGCCACAGTGCCGTGCCAGTCTGCTTCTCTCATTTAGAGTTTCTCTTGGAATTTTCTATTAAGTCAGGTTGAGCAATTTTTATTCATGAAAAAAACTATTAAATTTAGACCTTAATTTCAAAAAATAAATTACTGTTTTATCAGAAGCACACTCACTTTTGTTCATATTGTCTATGTCCATTATTCCTTTCATACTCCAAAGCAAAAAGGAGTAATTGTACTAGCTAATCATCTGTAGAGAAAGTTTACCAAATGCTCCTCCTGCTCTACATGTTATATTTTAGATTTATTTACATATACAGTTTTTTATACATTGCATTTTATTGTCTATTTTCCTCTCCTAACTCACATATCCTTTGGTGATAAGATTTTTCCCACCTGAGTCCCTGGACTATTCCTTGTGCTGAAAAAAAAAGTGCATGGCACATAGTGAGGCTTATGGAACACTGGCTGATCCAGTGACTGCCTGCCCCATGAGGGGCACGACCTATGGACCAGCTGAGGCCAAACAAGTGCTGTCAGGAAAGGAGGGATGCATCAGTGGAGGATATTTTTGAGGATATTTTAAGCACTTTGATAGATGTGTGTGACATCTCATAGAGGATTCAAAACTCTAGCAAATAAGGAACTCGGTTGCCAAGGTTACAATTAGCATAGTTCTTTCAGGGCATGATGACAGAGAAACATGGAGAAATAGTTAAACATTTGTAATCAGGAAAGCAAAAAAAAAAAATATGCACTTGGAAAATGTAAATGTGAAGCCCATTTGTGCACTGCCTCAACTACCAATTTGGAAGTTTGGTTCGAGAATAACTTTTGAGTGTCTGGACTCAAATCTGTTTGTTTACAAACCTTGGAAAGAAATAGAGGAGGAAAAGGTTACCACTCAACTGAGAAGATGTCAATTTGCCCTGTAGTTACTTGCAATTTGGAGCAATTCCAAACCAAAACAGCAAATCCAAAGATCCCATCCCCTTTATTTTGTTCCCATCACTTTAAAAATACCAGTTACAAGTGATTGAGGGAAAACATTTTCATGGTATTGCCCCAGACTTGATTGGGTTACAAGCCTGGAGACATTCTCCTGGGCTCCAGGCTGGCACATTTAGAGGATATTAAATTTAAATTTTATGCCTTGTTTCTGCCATTATATAGAAGCTACTGTGATGTTAACTATATTGCTGTTTTGATACAAATTATAGTCAGATAAAGACAATCAACTTTTCTATTGTGACTTGCCCACATTTAGGAGAACATGGTAATTTCTGGCAATTTAGAAATTTGCTGCAACACCCAGCTAGATGTCGAGAACATTGAAGGTATTTTTAAAAATACACTTAGACTTCTTGAACTTTCAGTAATTGATTTAATGTGCACTGTGCACTTACTGGTAGATACTGTTACCAGGTGGGAGGATTTTAATAGGGGGAAGACATGAAGTGCACGAATTAACGGGCTATAGGAAACACACTCAAAATCTTTAAATGTGAAATTTGAGTTAGTGATAAGGTAGCATTCTATGTCTTTTGAACAGAGCTTGATAATCTTGATAAAATAACTTAACATGAAATTCAAGCACATACTTTGATAATGCTAAAGCATGCGTTTTCAGCCTGTGTTTACCCTGTTCTAAGAGGAGAAAATTCACGCCTAGGGGATGAAAACAATCTTAGCTATTACAATGGTTTGTGGCCTTCCAGAGTACCCATGGTATAAAAAAGATATACAAACCTTATTCTTGGTATTAAAACATCATAGAATTTGGGGAATTTTTAAGGAAAATAGTATAACGTCTTTTTAGGAGTGGGTTGGGACACAAACAAACAAAAAAGACATTAAGATACCACTGTTTTCAAGAAAGGGATGCTTCTTTTCCTTTTGACAGTTCCCTTGACATCTCAATATCACAACATATAAATATTTCTAAATATTTTCTAGGGGTGCACATGTGTGTATGTGTTGGTGTGGTCTACCCACTAAGGTACGTATAATTCTCAGATGTAGAGTCTCAGTCTCCTATTTTTAATAAATTTCTGAAAAGTTATAATTTATATGTATCTTAGAATATCAAGGTTGTCTGATTGGTGAACCATAAAGTTTAAGTTGTTTTCTATCTCCTATTCTTCTATTTACTACTTCCTTGTATATTTGCTTATAATCTGCAAACTAGAAGAATTTTTAATTGGAAGTCATCCCATCGTAAGTTCTAATGTCAAGCACAAAATCAACTTGTAATATGAATAAATGTATACTATTTAATGTTACTTACTGAGTTTTTTATGTCTACTGTATTTCTGTAAAAGAACATCTAATTACCTGGACTTACAATTGATTTTAACATAATTGATGGAAGAGCTAAGTAACCCGTGCCACTGTGAAGAGTGAACAACAGTGAAGAACACTTCCTATTACCTCGGTATTGGTGACAGTTATAGCTTGGATTGAACACTTCTGATTTTGGACTGAAATATAAGTAACATAATGTAGCTAGGTCTGTCTTTCAACTCCTGTTTTAGTCATGGCTGTATTCCTGAGTTGATTCAAATAATTTCAGTATTTTAAACCTCTTTTTTTCTCATGTTTATAATGGATACTACCAACAGGATCAATGTCATAGGATTATTGTGAGAATTAAATTCGATAACAGATAAAAATATTACTCGTATAGAACTGGCATATAATTATAAAAGAAAAGTAAATAATAAGAGTTGATAGTTGAAGAGAAGAAATGGTATAATCTTGATAATCAGAGTAATTGTAGTTTGTTAGTTATAAGATCATGTTTATCTACATATCAAAATTAATGTGTAAATTTGTTATTTTAGAAACCCAACCCAAGTGTAGTAAACAAAATGTGATTCAGTGGTATTTCCAGCCTGTGACTAGTGGCCTTTAGGATTTGGGTAGTTTAGGGGAGTAAATAGCAGCTCAACTGGAAAAAATAGGGGAAATTTAACAGAAAAAGGTCTTAATAGGAGTTAATCATAGATTTCATAAAAAAGACAGAAAAAGAGAAGAGATAAAAATTGAAAAAGCTGTTGTTTTTAGAGAACAGTCCTAATTTAAGACACAAAAGAGGAAGCATTTCCAGTGGAAGTAGAATTTAAGTATGGCTGTGCAGATGGACTAAATTGAAAATCATCTGATCTGAGATAGTTGATAGTTCTCTCGGTTTATCACATGGATCATCAATACGTCTGTTGATATGAAAGAGAAACATGGCAATGGAGGAGGAGAGAAAGAAGATAATTGGTCTAGTTGTTGAAGTGCTCAAGGAAAATGAATGTATCATGAGGACCAAAATATTCTGGTGACAAGAGTTTGGAGAGTTGTAATAGAAAGATTTGACTAATGTGGTATAATGTTTTAAAGAATTATATATTGAGTGCTAAATAAGAATATCTCGACTAGAAATATAAACATTTTACATTTATATAAGGAACTATTAGTCCTAATGATTCTTTTTTTTTTTTTTTTTTTTTTTTTTTGGTGCTAGGGATTGAACTCGGGGCCTTGCGCTTACTAGGCAAGCACTCTAACCACTGAGCTAAATCCCCAGCCAGTCCTAATGATTCTGACACACAATATACATTCATTGAAAGGATGCTTATCATGATTATAGTAGAAATAAAACAACAATTGGTTAATTACATGTTCATTGCAAGAGTAAATGAAGGCAACTCCCCTGAAACTAACCAGTCAGTCTAAAAGAAATTGACAGCCTAAGTCTCTTTCATTTGATCAGACTGAGAAGTTAGTGTGTCATATGACCTTTGGCTTAACTCTTAATGCTGATTATAAAAAGCTATCTATAGTGGAATGTTACATGTGCTAAGATATAGGAAATTAATTGTGAACAACTCATTGAATGTAGCATCATTGACATAATTTCACCATTGATGGAACATTTCTACAGAACTCATCTAAATGTGCTCAGTGAATCCCCAGAGAGTTTCTACATCATTAACTGTTCTTGTAGTGACCTCAGTAGAATGGTTTTAGCCTGATGGGTTACATCTTTCACAGGCTGCTTTAGGCAGCAGTGGGAGTAGGGCTGTACAACTCTTCCTCATCCATTGACAAATGAGAACTATCACATTAGCAATCTTAATCTTGCCACATTAAGCGCAGAAATGCCATTTGTTCTGTTAACCTCCCAATAGCCCCTGGAATGCTGCATCCTAAGACATATCCTTGAGTTCCTCAGCTTCCTCTGACACGGAGTGAACAATACCAATGCAGTGGTGCATATTTCAAGGTTTTATAATCCTAGATTTGAAAGCTAGTGCTCCAAGAGTAGCACTTGTTTTTTAGTGGCACTATTATTTGTACTATATCTTATGATGTCAAGGAAACCAATGCATTCAAATTTCACGGAGCATCTTTCTAAAAAGAATGATTTCTCAGTCAGCTAAATGTTAAAAAAAAAAAATGTTTACTACCCAGTATTCATTTGGTAGTAGAATCTCTATTAGGCTAACAGTTGGATAAGTGGAACAATTCAGTGGGTGAATCAAAGAAAGGAATAATGCTACTTGACTTTCCCATAACGAAAGGCCTCTCAATTTTATCTTTTGATATGTTGTAAAAAATTCAATGCGTGTTCATCAACAAAATTGTAAAAAGCAGATTAAACAGAAGGAGAATCGCTGTAACCGGGCTTTGTTCCCAAAATTGTTAATAAACTCTGCCACTCTGCTCAAATAACTCTACAATATGTTACCTCAGTTTCTACAGTTCTAAGAGGAGAAAAATGGGTGAAATAATCTCAAAGAGTTCAATCCAAAATTCTGTCATACTCTGTGAAGTGAAGTGCTACTTTTTGCCTATAAAATCATTGAATTTTCAGATCATGAACTCTGAGGTTGAATTAGATCTATCTAAAATGTGTTGCTTTTACTGCTTTCCCATATTTATTCATTCATTCACTCTCATTTCCCAACACATATGTAAATTGTTTGCTTCAATTATTCTTGATATTTATTATCAAATTGATCATCCTTTTGCTAATCTTCCTTTTATAATCATATTCTAGTGAACTATTAGATTCACAGTTCTAAAGTAGTATTACTTCAATTTTATTAGTAATTCCTGACATTTAGAGATTCAAATAATTTTTAAATACATATCATCGATATTTCATGTTACATTGTATTCTACATTTTTGTTATACTCTTTGTCGACTCAATATCTTATCCACAGTCCTGAAAACCATACTTATAGTTTGTATGTAGAAACACCTTAACAGCAGGTTTATCATTCCTTGTAAAATGTTTAGTGCTTAAAACAATGAGGAACATATATCTGGTATGTTATACACAGCCATTTTTGAGATACAGAATAGGCTCAGTTAAAAAATACCTAAATGTCTTTTCTTACTACACCAGGGTCTGGGTGTAGAAAGAGGAAAGAGATGGAGTTTGCTGTTTATATTGGTGTCTTTCTCTCTTAGACTGTTTGGATCAAAGCCTGAATATTTCAATGGATTTCAATACTTTTCAGTTGAGACTTAACTTTGACTTTAAAGTTGTATGGAAATGTTTCTCTAATGTGATGTAAAATTCACTGCTGACCTGGAGTCAGAATATTTGGGTTTGTTAGACTTTGTCTCCTCACTGGCTTAAAAGGGAAAGAAAACATCCTCTAACCATCTTCCCTGGCTAAGAGACTCAGATGAGAAGATAGATGTGAAAGCAATCAAACATTGCAGTGTTTTGAGTTTAAAAATCTTGTTGTTTTATCATGGTAATAGTGTGGTGATTGCAATATTATTCTTATTAAGGATTTATTTTTGTTCCTGCAGTAGAAGGTATTTTATGCACTTGCTTGTCCCCAGTTTAACTTGTATTTGTATATGTCATATGGGTTTATGTCTGTATGTGTGTGTATATAATATATATATCTATATATATGCCTATGTATGTAAATCTGTTGAATATTAAGGGTACTTCTTTGTTCTCCTTTCCTAGCAATTATCACACCATTTCTTCATAACTCTTTGAATTTTTATTTTTTTTACCACATGAAAATTGCATACCGAAGGCTGGGCAGATGCATAGAATGTACTGATACTTTTACTCCATTCAGGTTATGTTAACAAAATATTATACATTAGGTAGATTGTTAATCAACAGAAATCAATTTCTCACAGTCCTGGAGTCTGGGAGTCCAAGGTTAAGGCGCCTACGCATTCAAGGTCAAGCAAACACCTGTTTCTCATAGACACTGCTCTCTCAGCTTCATACTATTCGGTCTCATGTGAAGGGACACTCTCACTCGATGACCTAATTACCACTACAAAGACTCACCCTCCTAATACCATCATTTTAGAAGTTAGAATCTCAACATTTGGATTTTAGAGGGAGATAAACTTTCAGACTATAGCAGGTTGCAAGGAACTGAAAACATTAAAAAAGACTAAAGTGTAAAATTCCTTAATTAAAGACTTTATCTGGTAGATATTAAGTGTCACAAGGCATCTGGAATTGGAAAACAGAAGAAAAAAGGTCACTGCCTGAGACTCTGATTGAAGTACATTTGCATTATTGCTCATTTTCTCACTTCCTTTCTGTAGACGCTTCTGTTTCTGGGTCTTGCTTATTGAGGTGGTGTGTATTGGAGCTGAGACACAAACTTGATATTCCTTTTTCACTGCATAGCCCACCATTATTCGATTGATTCCGAAGGCCTCCAAATTCCAATTTTTTGGAAAGAGAATAATAAATTTTGAATATATTGGTATCTATTAGTTCCATTCATGTTTTCATCAGTTATGCTTTGTAGGTGAGAATCTAGTGGAAGAGGAGGCAGAAATAATACTGCACAGAGATCGATCTTTCTTTCTTTCCTTCTTTCTTTCTTTCCTTCTTTCTTTCTTTCTTTCTTTCTTTCTTTCTTTCTTTCTTTCTTTCTTTCTTTCTTTCTTTCTTTCTTTCTTTCTTTCTTTCTTTCTTTTTCTTTCTGTGGTACTGGGGATGGAACGCAGAGCCTTGTGCTTGCTAGGCAAGCACTCCAAACACTGAGCTAAATCCTCAGCTCAAAAGAGATTTTTAGTAATGAATCAGAAGTTTAAATATCTTCATTAAAATAAAATTTCTGGTATCCTTCAACAATTCTGTATCTTTGTTAAAAGTAATTTTATGTTCACTTAAAAGTGTAATATATGGTAACTACCATCAATCTACAGAAATTTTAGACTTCTTTTAAGATATTAGAAAATACAACTCTTACTCATTATAGGGATACACTGTTTTATCTGCCCTGCTAGTGATCAAGCAAGTCCTTTGCTGTCTCTGTAACACCATTTAACAACATAAAAAGTGTCCAGCTACTGAACTAACATATACAAGTATAGTTGGCCCTCCATACTGTGTGATCTGCATCAAAAGATTCAAACACACGAGGAGCAAAATTACTTTTTAAAATTATACCTATACCAAACAATTACAGTTTTTTTTGTTATTATTCCTTACACAACACCTATATAAATAACTTTTACAAAGTCTTAGGACTATAAATAGTTCAAGAATAACTTGAAATATTCAGTAGGTTGTGATATGTTATATCTACAAATACTACACCATTTTACATAAAGGACTTGATATCTGTAGATTTTTTTATCCAGGGGACTGCTGAACTAATTCCCCCATGAGACTCAGGGATCGCTTTATAAGCCGTACACTCCTGTCCTTAGTCCATAGGATAAATACCTTCTCAACATGAACCTAAACTGGGTAAAATCAGATAAGAAAACTGCTGAATCCTGGGAGAAACTAATTGAAATTATAGTATTTGGTTGTGGGTAATATTTTCACTGTCTTTTATTATACTAAATTTAGATTACTTAAAGGGAGATAAATTTTAATCATTTGTCTTTTAATATTTTTCTGTAAAGCATTAGCACTTAAATTTTTGTCATCTTGCAGTTCCTGAGACTAATAAATTATGGGTCTTCTTCCAGTGAAAAATTTAGAATTTTAAATTTTCACATTGCAAGAGATTCTTCACTGAATTTCTAAAGCACACTCATGAACCCCTTAGAAATTAATATTTTATTCTCTAAATATATTAACATAATATAAATGATTGCAAAAATGTTATGAAATTGTGGCTTAGAAAATATGATTTAAAAAGATGTAATTACTGGTGTACTGTTTTCCTTGAGGTTTCCTGTGTTCATCTGTACACGATGTGGAGGAAATCCTCCAAACACACTTTCTCACCATGGTTTTTCATTATGCAAGTGGTCCAACAGAGAATGTCAGAATCATAAAAGGTACTAAACAAACTCAGCGATATTGCAAATGCTTTTAGGGAGAGGACATTTTATTTAAATGAAGTCCTACAAAAGAATACCTACACTTTAAAGAGATGAATAGCAGAGCTGACTAGTTGAATTGTGATTTTATGGAACCATATATAATAAAATCTATTCATAAGTCTTTTCCTCATCTATCTCTTCCAGCTGCTAATAGATTCCTTTAGATCGCTCAAGTGCCTGAAACACACAAATGATCCAATGGCTATGACGAAGGAGTAAGAGTATTTCAAATAGAAGCAGTACCCCGAGAGCAGCAAAGAAAGGGACAGCAGATGAGCACTGTCTTGAAGGATTACTCTGGGGGTGGGGTGGAGGTTTTTAAAACAGCAGCCTTTTTTGTATTTTACATGAAATAATTTCAATATTATTCTGTAAGTGTGAGTACATATTTAATAGAAGAGTAATTTGGTAAGGTTTATGTTTTTACAATGTTCTCTCTGAAAATTATATAACAGTAAAGTACAGGAAGGAATTGACTAGGATAAAATGAAATGATTTACATAATTCAAGGGCAAAATTGTTAGAACCAAAATTAAGAAAGTAACTAGGAATGTATACAGAAAAAGTAAGAGGTTTGAAAGATGTGTGAATAGACGAACTGACAGGACTTTGGATCATTTGGGTGTGGGTGATGAGAACAAGAAGGCACTGAGTATTTTCTTCATGTTGTTCTTGTGTGAGACAGAAGGCAAAGGAAGAATTGAAGGATGAACGGGCTAAATTATTACAAGTTCGGCTCCTCTTCTCCCTAATTCTTTCATGTGGATATAGTGTGACTTTTCAGCTAGGTAATGCTTTCTTCTATTAGAAGTTTTGTGGGCAATTCTGTGAAGTCAGGGGAGAAACAATTTGTTCAACAATTTGAGTAACTAACAGGCACACCTGCATTTATTAGCTGAGAAGCTTGTCTACACCATGGCTAAGATCCAAGGAAAAGCATATGATGATGATTTGACATTGCCTATTACGTCTGTAGACAAAAGAAGCACCTTTATATATTAGTTACACAGATTTTTGTGTGTGCATGTGCATATACATGTGTGTTTATGGGGATGTATACATATGTGTGTGTGTGTATATATGTGTGTGTATAGAGAGAGAGCGTTCATCTCTGTAATATATATTTACATGTATATATACACAGTTCACAGCTCTAATATATGTATGTGTGTGTGTGTGTGTGTGTGTGTGTGTGTGTGAAAGAGAGAGAGAGAGGAGATCGTCTTGCCTACAGGGAAAATTTGTTACAGAGTATTTATTTTTTTCAATACCAAGGCCAGGAAATACTTCTAAATTTGATGAGTTTTAATAAACTTGGACATTTCTTCATTAATTTCTTTATTTTATTCATGTTTTGATTTGGGAAATAATTTGAGTGAGAATATAGATGTATTTTTCTCATCATGGGAGGCACTAAGATACAGAAAATAAAGAAAACATAAAGTCTTGTATTGAAGCAGCTAAGAGCTGAAATAATATGAGCATGGTATGAGGCAATTAGAGTACAATATGTCATTGTACACATGATGGTGCCAAAAGGATGTAAAAGGCAGTTAGTACCAATTAGGGTGGATATGGGATTAAAATGATGGATGTCTTTGGATCTTGTTTTGGTCACTTAAGAACAGGCAGGATTTGACTGAGCAAAGATAGTTGGTAGACTGTGCCAGGCCATGGTCACATTATTTATCTATGTGTTTCTAGTTACTCTGCAGGGATGTCCCCACTTCTCTATCAGTGTGATCGTTTGTGCTGCAGGACTCAGCGATCGTGTGTTGCTTGTCCTTGGCAGCTTCTCTCTGCTTTTGGGAAGTCCTCTCAGCTCTGGGTCTTGCTCTTACTTGTCATTTTCATGTACGTCTTGCTGACAAGGACACATTTGATTTCCTGGAATGTTTTATGGAACAATTAAGGGATATTGTTTGCAATCATCAAAAAAAAAAAAGGTAAAGTTACATTAATGAAAGTAATGTAACCTCCTTTTCTACCAGAAAGCCTAATAACTCTGAGAGATTTATTTGAAGAATTGTGGGGAATGCAGAAGTGAAAAATGATTTGGGGGGTTGGGGATTTAGCGCAAGCGATAGAGCACTTGCCTAGCAAGTGCAAGGCCCAGTGTTCGATCCCAGCAACCGCCCGCACCCACAAAAAAAAAAAAAAAAAAAAA
>PVJO010025788.1:0-22169 GCA_004026905.1 Hystrix cristata
AATAAACTGAAAATTGATACAGCAAATAATATTTAAAACACTATTTTAATGATATTTAAAATTTCTCATTTGTATTACCCAAGTGTCTTTAGGAGCTGCATCATAGTAAACAACATGAATAAGAGAATTTTTTTCTTTTTTTTTTGGAAAATAAAGTTATTCAGTGTGGGGACACAGAGTGATTCTGACAAAGATAATCTCAGCGGTAACCCTGTGGTCTTGAAGCCCTGCTGGTGGTCACTTCCCTGATGTTCAAATGTACAACAAGAATTTACATATTGGCAGGATGGACTTTTAATTTCGGCAGGACCTGGCACAGTATTAGTTAAAGGGAGTTTATTTTGTTACATCCATATGTATCCAGAAAACATCCCTACTCCATTAAAACACCCTTCATATCACTACAAGAGTAGTCAGTTTGTTGGTGCCCACCGATGGTGAATATTAATCTACAGATGGTCCTTGGCTTATGATGGTGATGTGATTTTTCATACTTGTGACTATGAAATCAATACACGTTCAGCAGAAATCGTGCATGGCATACTCACACTGCTGGGCACTAGCAGTGAGCAGCTTCCAGTCGGGAAGGCAAACAAATGATACCCTACGGGGTACTGTCTTGCTAAACTATGAGGTTGTAGAGGTTATATATACTAAATACATTTTAACTATATTTTCTATTTCTACTACATTTTATTGGGATGCAACCCACTCATGATTAGAATACTATCTGTGAGGTGTGATCAAAAAATGTCGTGACTGTTTCATTTTTTAAAATTTGTTGCAGTAAAAGATACATTGCCCTCAATCACCCTCGAAATACTCCCCTCATTTTTAATACATTCATTCCACTGTTCTTGACACCTCCTGAAGCAGTTCTGTAAATCTTCTTTTGTGTCTTTACCCGAGCTGTCATGGTTGACTCAATGTCCTAAATCAACTGAAAACATTTACTTTTCATGGTCATTTTGACGTTGGGGAAGATACAGAAATTGCTTATCTCCAGGTCCTGTGGAAAAGGTAGATAAGGAGGGAGTTTACTGTTTCATGTGCCTTCTTTTCTGTTGGATGGCATTGAGAAGCAGTATTCACATATTTTCCAACCACAGCTCCTAAAGAAAGAGACGATTTTGAGAATGGCTTCAAAAACTGGCAAGAACAATGGAATAAATGTGTTTGAAGCAAGAAGTTTTTTTGTTTGTTTTTTTGTTTGTTTGTTTTTTGGTGCCAGAGATCGAACTCAGGGCCTTGCACTTCCTAGACAAGGACTCTAACCACTGAGCTAAATCCACAGCCTCTGAAGTGAGAACTATTTTAAGGGGATTAATGGCAATATGGCTTTTACTGTAAAAATTTTTTATTTAAATGTTCATTGTGTATTTTGATCAAACCTTAAATATGTGAAAATGTATCAGAACAACTAGCAAATCCCTAAGTATTAATCAGATTGACTGTCCTTTACATGTTCACATTCATTTGGGTTTTCTTTTCATACACTGTGTTCATTTTCTCAAGTGGTATTTTTCCACTGACTCCTACTTGATGTAGAAAAGCTACAAAAAATAAGTTTGTCATTTGTTTAAAAAAAAAAAAAACACCCTAGAATCCAAGGACATGGATGAGAGTACCCCAGAGTGGCTGACCAAAAAATAAGGTCAATGAAAGTCAGATAAACTGGTAAAAATTAATCAGAAACTCTAGGTCAAAAAAGTTGAGTTTTAGAGCTAGGCTGACCAATCATAATGAAAACATGCAAGCTGCAATCATCAGGGCAGAATGCATCAACCAAAATAACAGAGAGATTCTTAGAGTAATAATATTTATTTCGGAATAGAGTAGCATTGCAATGTGAATATGTGTGCCACAGTCAATTGTGAGCAAATTCAAAGTGGGTGAGGCAAAGGGATGCTTTTGTAAAAATGGGTATTATAGAGAGTGGCTAGGCAAATGTCTTCACAGAAGTACGTTTTGTGGTTCTGGTTCTGGCAGAGTCCTACATGATGGTCATACTAGATAATCATAAGATTTCTTCATAACTTTCCTGGTTGCACTTAATTTTGTTTTAGAGTTGGCAAAATTGTCTCTATTTTGATTTTGAAAACATTCATATTTTGTTTTTTTCTTTCAGTACTGAGGATCAAACTAAGACAGGTCCATCTTTGAAAACATTGCTGACCAACCATTCTTTAGTTAGGTTTTAATTGTCCTTTACTCAAAAAGATAAATCTGTCCCAATTGTTAGTCTGGTCTGATCCTATTTGGGGAATGTGGCTGAAGAGTGAATGGTTAAACTTTGGGGCAAAAGCACAAAGACTCAGTGAGAAGCAAATGGTTAAACAACAAGACATTTAGGTCAGTGAAGCATGTTGTGTCTGGCCATTGTCTTTCCTTTTCCCCTGAGAAAAACTGCCTAGGCTTGTCACAACTCCTTGCCCAAATTTCTTTTCTTCTGCTTTTCTCACTTACGTTGATATTCTAAATAAGTCAGAGAGTCGTCAGCTTCAGGACTTCTCCTGGGAGTCCTCCTAATGGTAGGCACTCTTGGTTGGGATGGTCCCTTTGGCTCTCTGGGTGACTGAACTAAGTCTTGTCTCTGAGTAATCATTCATTCTCTGCACCACCATGGTCACACACTGCAGCACTCCTATGTCAAGGGAGGGTGATTAGTGACTAGGAATTAGTGTTGAAACACTTCTAGCCACATTTTACCAACAGAAAGTTTAGAAGGAGTTGCCAGCCTAAGTTTATATGGAGTCCATTGTTAAATTCAAATCTATCTGTTCTGCAGATGACAACTATTATCTCCAAGAACTGGGGTCAGTGTTACTTTTTTAAAAGTTGTACTTCAGAAAAATTTTGACAAGCAATGGATCCGTAGTTTAAAAAGGGACATGTAAAACAAAATGAAAACGAGCTTAGCAAGTTTGTACAGTAGTTTTGAAAACCTAGGTTTAAAGGTAACAAACCGAATAATCCAATGATCCAGGGAACCTAAGTGAGGCCTGCTGTTCTCATTGAGCCTGCTATTTTCTCTAACCAGGTCTCAGTTTCCCCCTTAGAATTGTATTCAGGTACAATTGTATTCTATGCTATTAGGTGTTCACAGAAATTTTCTTATTTAGACAATAAATAATTTAAGGTAATTTTATCACTTATTATCCTCTGATTAGATCAAGAAGATGTTACAAAAAGGGACCATTAGTATAATTTAAACAAAAAGTTATATTGGGGATATCCCTAAATTTAATCACTGGGCATACTAAAAGGTTTCTTAGGTCAAGTTTTGTCAAGTTACCTGCAGTAGCTATTGATTATGAAATTTTAATCACATCACTATACTTCCAAGTGAAAATATAGACAAAAAATCTGACAAAATTGAGACCAGAGTCTCATTATGATATGGAGTCTTGTTTTGACACCAATCCCTCATCATGGTTTCTAGTTTTAAAATCCCTGCTTATGGCATTGGGCAGTTTGGTGAACTTTCTGTGCAGTCTACTCAGCAGGTATGAGGCTTGTCCCTGGAGAGTTACAAGCTGTCTGGCTTCAGCCTATGGGCTGTAACAAAGAGTATTTCCTGTTCTTAATAATCCTATGACAGAAAATTGGTGGAACCCAGAATTTAATATCTACTCCAGTCTATCCAGAGATATTTTTAAGACTTTAAAAACAAGGAGAAGAGCTACATTTTAATAACAGATGAATTATAGTTTTCATTAGAAACAATTTTTGTCTCCACAGCCATAACAAATTTTTACCAGTGATAAGTAAAACTCCTTTTTATATATGACTTTAGTTTTATTTGGCTTGACTACATATATATGTAAGGTATAAAGTGACTTAGCTACACTCATGTCAGATTTAGAAACGTTTTGAGGTGAAAAGTCAAACCAAAACAGACTTTAGACTTTGTGTATGCATTACTTAATATCCTAAAATTCTAGGCCATGACAGTGGTAATATTTTTTACATATTTATTCAAAGCTTGAAGCTAGGCAGTCTACACATATTTTCATATTTACCATAAAATATTTGCCATATTTTAAATTTTATCCTGTTATAAAAACAACAGATATTTAATTTATGCAAATAAGCACATCATCAAAAAATAAATATACTCAGGAAATTTATTTTAAAATTTTGGAAGAATCTAATGGTGGAAGAATCTATACTGCTTCCAAAAGTATATTTTGACTGGAGGGAGTCATGCCCTGAAGATCAAACCATCATGCACTGTGGAACAGACGGGGCCATGCTCACAGACCCAATGGAACTGCACATTGGCTGTCTTAGCTTTCTAGAACCAATGGTTTGTAAGAGAACAGATTTAATACAGGACACATATAAATTACAATATTCACCCATAAGTCAAATGCAGGAAGAGTGCTGAATGTCTATCTAGGCACTGGAGACCCGAAAGATCCAATCAAGGGCTGGCATCCCACAGCACTGTCCCATATACAACCATGTCTGCAGATGATGGCTGAAGAAATCTTTACTGGAACCAGGATATGATGCTTGCAGCAGAGATGACGACCAGAGCTCCCCCAAAGCAACAGCAGCCATCCTCGATGACAGCAAGGCCCCGAGCTCCTTCGTCGATAAGAGTAGCCGAGTCCCCTTCAGGAGAACCAGCCGCAGCAGAGCTTCTCCTGGGCAACAGCCCGCCAACTAGCTTCTGTTCCCGTCCTGCTTTATGTTGCGTTAGTAACAACCCTCAAGTGGGTCCTCTACACCCAGCATCACACCAGCTCAGTCCAACTGGGCATCGGGCTCAAGCTGACCACAGTAAGTCCGCCACATCGGCCCATGACCAACACCACACCTGTGGATTTCACATCCTCGCCACAACTACCTGCCAACCCTGAACTGGCTCTGCATTTTGTTTCCTCTTGTTATGAAGCATCAGAGCCACCAACCAACCAACCTGAGTTTGGATGAGGCCAATGCCCAGGGAGACATGGTAAGCCAAAAAGCCAAATTATTGAAAATAACAGAGAAGATAAAAAAAATCAATAAGGCGCTCAGCCAGCTGAAAGAAGAAATAAGCAAACAGACAATGGACCTAGCAAACCAAATGATCAGTGAGTCTACAGAAGATACTTATAAAAGGTTAGCTGAGCTAAACAAAATGATTTTTTTAAAAAACCACAAATAAACAGTTTAAAAAAGAAGAGGCTATGAAATGATGCCAAGGAGAAATTCAAGAGATTAAAATTTGTGTTGAAAGTATGGGCAGAAGAACCAACTAATGTGAAGACAAAGTAGAGGAACAATAAGATAACACTGATGCAGATGACCATATAGTCAGATACCTCGAAGACAATAAGAGAACATAGAAGATGGATCCAATAGCTGCTAGAGGACGTAAAGAAGACTCATCTAAGATTAATTAGAATTAGTGAAAAATCAGAATACAGCACAAATAATGGCATAAAAACAATAACACTAAAGAACAAATAATGTTTTAAATAAAAGACCTACAAACTCTAAAATCGTGTGAATTCACTCACTTTCATGTAATTACTTTTTGTTCTGTTCAGCTTTCTTTGTTATTTCTGGGAATTTTCATTTTATTTAATCTATTTATGGTAAAGCTATAGAAATTGGGATTTAAGAGTATGCATTAGAGCTTTTTTATAAATTCGATTGCAAATGTTTTTTAGAAAAAATCAAAACTATGTATGCCAAAAGACTTAGAACAGACCTGGATAAAATTTGGATGAGACTTCAGAAGATCGAAGGGAAATTCAGATACTTTCATTGACCTACAGCACTTTAAAAATAACTAATGAGTGGTAGCATCAGACCAGGACCAGGAGATTTCCATAAATTTCATATATAATCTTTAGCATATTCACATCAATATCATATCCCCAAATCAGCGATGGTGAACATTTTAGAGACCATTTATCTATTCCAAAGTGTCAACACTGAAATTAAACCTTCATACTGATGTTTTAGTTTACAAAAAAACTCCTACATTAACATCTTTTCTCTTAAAAGAAAAAAAATAATACACATGCTATAGGTTTGCCACCACTGCCCTAAATCAACTTAAAGATGATTTAGCATTACTTCACTATATATAATACAATTCAATAAATGTAATTATTATTCTTATGAGAGACATATACTTTGAGGATCTTTAGGAGCCCAACTGGAAAATCTCAGTCATGAAGACTTTATTTTAAGCCATGAACCCAGGTAAGCGTACCAAAATCTCAAAAACGCTCAAAACATTTGATCAGTGTGAGATAGTAGTCATTAACCAATGTTATTTAATAACAGTTATAAAGTGATCCCTTTGTAAGTCTATAAAGTAATTAAAAGACTTTAAAAGCAAGTATATTAGATTTTAAAACGGCAGAGTAATGAATATTGACATCTCAGCATCTCCGAGATTCATAATTCAACCACTACAAAATAACAACTTGGGGAAGAAAAAACCAGAGTAGATCACAGGAATGTGGAGGGAACTGGCAGAAAAATTAGAAGGCACATAGAAATTGAATAGACAACACAATGTGCAGAAGGGAAGAGATGATCAGCACTTTCTCCCCAGTTTCCACCTTGCAGCAAAGGGAGACAAAGTAAATGCTGGAAACCCCAGAGGGCCTCAAGGAGAAATGTAGCAATGGAATGGACAAGTAAGCACTGTAATCTGCTGGAACAGCACAGGATTCTGCTCCCACAGGCGTTCTTCATCAGGCAATGAATGCTAAGTGACTCTACTACAGGTGCCCACCATGTCTATGGAAAGAGGGCTTAGTCAGATGCACTGGAGGGAAGGGTTGAATGTTTGAGCCTGGGACTCAGAGCAGCTGCATGACTTCATTTCAGGGCTCCTAATGTTATATTCCCACGGTGCCTGGGTGAGAGAGCAAGAGGCATGGGAGACAGCTGCTGCCAGGCAGTGGGCTGGAAAGAGTCTCCTTGAAGAGTATGAGCTAAAGCATTTGGGCCCTGCTCCCAAGGCGAGAGGCCAGGTCCCACGTGAGTTGCTCTGGATGTGACAGTCACCACATTGGCACATTCGCCATATGCTCCTGACATCTGGTGACTGCATTCAGCTTGATCTAGGGTCTGGTTGCCTTCTTTATTGACCAAAATGAACAGGGACATATTTTGACTTAATACTGCCCCAAAATTGTAGATTCCAGAAGAAAACAATGCACTCTAAATAAATTAAATAAATTGATAGACAAATAAATAAGTACACACAGTAACGAATGATTCATGAATGCTTCTGTTTGCAAACAGTTCAGTTTGTGAACAAAAGCATTTGGTAAAATCTTGCTTCCATTGGCAAACTCCACATCAGGTGCCAGACACAACCATGACCATCTTCCCCACACAAACACAAACGCAGCCATCTTCCCCAAAATAGGAAAACAAATTAAGTTTGTAAACTCTATATTTTTATGAGTCTGTGTGCTTTTTTCCTTTTCTTTCTTTCGTTTTTTCCTCTCCTTTCTTCTTGCTTTCTTCACTAGTTTTCTGGAGTTTGGGAAATTTTTCTTTCTCTCTTTTCCTGCTACTTTTTCACCATATTTTTTCCTCATTCTTTTTGTTTTCTTTTTTCCCACTCCTTTTTTTCCTCCCTTCCCTTTTTCTGTTATATTTATTCTCCATCTAATTTTTTTCTCCCTTTTTATCTTCTATTTATCTTCATTATTCTGTTACAGTTATCTAATTCTATAAACATCCTTCTACCACCCCAAGTAGGATCATTCGTCTCATATCTCTCTCCTTATTATATAATTTAAAGTTTCAAATTTTTCTACTTGCATTCCCCTATACCCAATGTCCTATATATGTAATAGTATAACCATAAAGCTTTATTGGTATTTAGATAATTGATTCTATAAAATACTATTGAATTCTGTTCTACCATTAATGGAGATACAGCTGTTAAATTTAGTGCATATTAACTGTGCATCAATAAATGGGTTGTCTTGATGTTCACACTGTAATTGTGCATTTCTTCTCTAGGGTTATAGGTGGTACATAATTGCTTATTCTGTTATGTTAATACCCACAATTTGTCGTGGATGATACTCCTGTAGCTGATTTGCTTGGTACTACCAGAGTCACATAATTGTAGCTATTAATCAGTTTTCTCTGTAACCCAATGCCCAGATTAGTTTTGTGACATTAAAAATACTACATTTCATTCCCAGAAAACTTGATATTGGGCCAGTTACACTGCACTCTCCCTTCCCAAATTAACCAATATAGTCAAACTTTAGGCAGAGACAAAGGACTACAGTTAGCCATACCCAAAGTAGATTACTAAAAAGTGACCAAATAAAGAGATCTCTATAATAGCAACAAAGTCTTTACATTTTAAGTGTCCACAACCACAGCGTGAAACAAAACAAACAAATAAATAAAAACAGTACAAACATGAGAAAACAAGAGAACCAAACCCTTCCTAATGGTTCAACTCCCACGGAGCCAATCTAGGAGGTATGGGGTGGCCGGGGAGGGGAAGGTATGTATCATAAGTCACATACCCAAATTACTTGAAAAGACAACACAGGAAGTTAGAAAACAGATCAAACAGGTTCTCAGTGGGATCACAGAAGATATAACTAAACAGATAATACATGTAATAACCAAAATGATCCATGAGTCTTCAGAAGACAATAATAAAAGCTAGGTGAGCAAAACAAAATGATACAAAATATACATTAGCAGTTTTATAAAGAATCAGAGTTCATGAAAAGGTTTCAAACAGCAATCCAGGAGAGTAAGTTATCTTGACAGTATGTGCAGCAGAAGCAACCAGTGTGAGAACAGAACTGCAGAAATAGAAGGCAATGGTGTTTTCAAGCATGGCTACTCAAAGAGAATTCAAAAGCAACAAGAAAATATGAAAAATGTTTCTAATAGCCACTAGATGATGCAAAGAAGAATAATCAAAGGGTAAATGGAAGACGTGAAAAATCAGAAGACAGCGTAAATGGCAAAAAAAAAAAAAGCTCACAAAAATAATAGCAATTTTTTCCCAAATATAGGGAAAGAAATAAACATACAGATAAGTGAAGCACATAGAACCCCAAAAAGCTACAAGTGAAAGAGAATCTGTGTAGTCCACATAATATTCAAAGTTCTAGAAGACCATCCCAGGGACAAAATCTTAAAAGCTTTCAAAGTAAAGCAACGAAACACATATTAGGACAAATCCATTTGATTTACAGCAGTCTTCGCAACACAAACCTTAAAAGCCAGGAGGGCTTAGGGTGAAGAGCTTCAAGTCCTAAAAGATAACATATTCCAAACCCAATTTATATATTCTGCAAAACATTCATTCAAAATTGATGGAGAAATAAGGTATTCCCATGACAAGGAGGACCTCAAGAAATTCATGACCACAAAATAAGCATTACAAAAAAGTGTCAAGGGTATCCTACAAAGAGAAAATGAAGCCAGCAATGCCAGTAAATCACAAAAAATGAATACATCTTGCAAGAAGAACAGCTAAGGAAAAAGAAAAAAATTAAAGAACCTAGCAATAGGAAAAATTATTCAATAACAGGAGTAAGTCAATATTTTTTGTAAAAATTCTAAGTGAGAATGGTCTCAATGCCACAGTCAAAAGACACAGAGTGGCAAAAGGACTCAAGAAGCAAAACCCAACAATATGCAGTATATAAAAAACAGAACTCAAAATAAATTCTAATATTAAAAATCAAAGGATGGAATCCTGTATTCCATGAAACAGGAATACAGAAAAAACAGGAATATTGATCCTATTTTCAGAAAAAGTGGATTTCAAACCAAAATTAATCAGAAGAGACAGAGAAATTCACTACATATTGGCTAAGGGAACAATTCAACAGGAAGACATATCAATTATAAACATTTACACACCAAACACTGGTCTGGCCTACTTCATAAAACAAACACTACTAGCCATGAAAAATTAGATAAACACTGCTGTCACAAATAAACAGTTCAGCTAGACCCCCCCCAAAAAAAATCAACAAAGAAATATCAGAATTAAAATAAACTTTGGAACAAATGGACTTAATATATATTTAGACTGTTCTACCCAACAAAAATAGAACATACATTATTCCCAGTAGCACATAGGACTTTCTCCAAAATAGAGCACACACTAGCCCATAAAATATGATTCTTATTGCAAAAGAATTGACTTTATCCCATGCACATTTTCAGATCATACTGCAATGAAACTAGAAATCAATGGTAAAACAAACCACAAAAACTATGCAAACATATAGAATTTAAACAATACCCTGCTGAATAAGCAATGGGTCTCAGAAGAAATTAATGAAGAAATTAGACATACTCTAGAATTAAATAAAAATGCCAGTATAGTATAGCAGAAACTATAGGACACAATGAAGCAGTTCTAAGAGGGAAGTTTATAGCAGCAAATGCCCACATCAGAAAATCAGAGCAAGCTCAATTGAATACCCGCATGATGCACCTCAAGGTTATAGAAAAACAAGTAGAATCCAAATCCAAATCTAGCATAAGGAAGGAAATTATAAAAGAGCAGAAATTAACAAAACTGAAACTAAAAAATACCCAAAAAAAATCAATGAATCGAAGAGTTGGTTCTTTGCAATAACAAACAAAATAGACAAGCCTTTAACCAATCTTACCAAAATAAGACCCAAATCCATGTAATTATAAATGCAAAAAGCAAAATCAGAAGAGATTCTGCTGAAATCCAGAAGATCATTGGTAACTACTTTGAGAACCTGTACTCTAAGAAAATAGAAAACTCAGAAGAGTTTGATAGACTCCTAGATATACATATATGAAATACCAAAGCTGAACCAAGAAGATATAAAAAGCTTGAATATGCCAATATCAATCAATTAAATTGAAGAAGTTATAAAAAAAATCCATAAGCTAAGTAAAACCCAGGTGCTTGCATGTGCATCATTTTCAGAAGACACAATTATGCTGCACATGAATATTCTTCAATGAAGAAAGGACAGGTTGTTAAAGCCAAGAAAAACAATCACAAAAGTCTTTAGAAGTGCCACAAGAAACTAGGAGGCCCTAATGTATTAATAAATAGTACTTTTTATTTTAATTAGTTTAATAACAATTCCTACAGCATTAGTGATTCTGTTTAGAACTCTATCAAAGTTCTGTGAGGAAGAAAAAAGTCATTAATTCTATGACTGAAGATCTTGCTCATTCTTTCATTTTTTTATCCACTTCAATTTTACTTCATATATTTTTATATTTTATATAATTAGTGAATGCATTTCAAGAATTTTTGTGTGTATGCACTTATGTGCAGCAATGGGAACTGAACACGGAGACTTCACACTGAGCTACATCTCTATTATCTGCTATAGGGTCTTGCCAAGTCAGTAAGTTGCCCAGGCTGAGTTTAAACCTGCAATCCTCCCGGTTCAAAAATTTCTTAATAGTCATCTTTAATTTATCCTTCTCACCTCATCCCACTCATAAAGGCAAACCACACAGAAACTTTAAAAAAAGATACTAAAATTAATGAAGTAAAAAATGCAGTACGATATGTCAACAGCAGAATAGATAAAGCAGAAAAAAGAATCTGTGAAGTCAAAGATTTGAAATTATACAATCAAAAGAGAAAAAAAGAAATAAAATAGGATTTATGGAGTATTATCAGTAGGACTAACTTTCACATGAGAAGAATTACTAAGGTAAGGGAGAAAGGGACAGAAAATTTATTTAAAACAATACATGAAAATTTCACAAAAGTGTGGAAAGATATATCCAGGTACAGGAAACTCAAAAATCTCCAGCTAGGTTCAATAAAAAGAAGATCGCATCATAGCATATTATAATCAAACTATAAAAATGAATAAAAGAAAACAACAACAACAAAAGAATCTTAAAAAGAGGAAGGAAAAAAACTCCTCATATACCAGAAACTCTAATAGGGTTTTCAGATTTCTCGGCGGAAATTTTATAGACCAGAAAAGAGTGGGATGATATAATGAAGGTGATTAAGAGATCCCACCACCGGCTGCTGCCGGCTTGGCTCCCTCGGAGAGTGTCCCCGTGTGACACGGGCAGGCCTAGCCAGCACCCGGGGACACAGAAACAGCACAGGAACCCTCCTGACTGCACGAATACCTTGTGACAGGTGAGAAGCTCCTTTGGAAGGCTTTCAGAGGACCCGCCCAGGCGGAGCCATCCCATCACCAGCCCGAACACCAGCAGGGTCTAGATCTCAGCATGAATAAAATCTAGACCACCTCCTTTACCCCACATCTTTTTGTTTTGTTTTGTTTTTCTTTGTTACTTTCTTTATCCTTCCCCTTTCCCAAGCCCCCAATACCAAGAAGAGCCAAATATGACCTTGTCACTGAAGACAAACATGGGGAAATAAAGGTCATAAGAGCCAAGTACTCCAGAGACCCAAAAGAAACCATAAATACAGGCATTCCCTAGGAGAACACTAGTACCTAATCTTAATATAACCTCTCACAAAGAAAATATCAAACCAACAAAGAGAATAAACTAAGAGGGGCAAAGTACATATCCACAAAGAGAAAATGAAAAGACATAGAAGCAAAACACACCGCCAGAGCACCAGCTCACCCAGAACAAACACAAGGGACAATGACATAGAGGAAATCAGAAGACACCCAATCAAACTCTCAGATATGACAGCAGCAGAAATCAAAAAGCAGATAGGCGCAGGTATAGAGAACATTAGACTAGAAATAATCATCCAAGTCAAAAAAGAGATGACAAGCATAATGAAAGATTTGCTTAATGACTTCAGAGTTTTCACAGATAAAAAAAACAGAGGAGCTGGGAAAAACAATGGAAAACTTGAACACTCAACTTAGCAAAGAAATGGAACCCATAAAACAGATCCAGATATCCAAGACATAAAAAAACTCACTGGAAAGTATACACAGTCGACTGAATGAGAGCAAAGATAGAGTCTCAGACCTAGAAGATAAGACAGCAATTAGTGACAATGAAAAGAAAGACCTCTTAAAAATAGCTAGAGAAAATGAAAAATCACTACAACAGCTACATGATGATGCAAAGAAGAATAATATAAGAGTAATAGGAGTGAATGAAAAAGCAGGAGACAATGCGAAGGATCTGAAAAGATTATTTACAGAAGTAATGATGGAAAACTTCCCAAGCATGAGAAAAGAACTTGATATACAGATAAATGAGGCATATAGAACCCCAATTAACCATAACCAAAATAAAACCACACCAAGACATATAATAATCAAGATTCCAGAAATGCAGCAAAATAACAGAATACTGAAAACTTTTGGAGAAAAAGAAAAAAAAAAAAAAACCTATAATGGTAAACCCATCAGAATCACAGTGGATTTTTCTACACAAACCCTTAAATTAAGGAGAGCCTGGAGTAAAGTATTTCAAGCCTTAAAAGAAAACATTCTCCAACCCAGACTGATGTATTCGGCCAAACTATCTTTCAAATTCAACAATGAAATAAGATACTTCCATGACAAAGAACAACTGAAGAAATTTGTGACCTCCAAACTGCCTCTTCAAAATATCTTAAAAGAGATCCTGGAAAAGGAAAGAGTTAACTACAATTACAAGGACACAAACAAAAACACACCAGGTAAGACAAGCAGTTGAACTGAGGTAAAACACAGAACCAACAAGAGAAAAGATAAATGACAAAGATGAGTCAACACATAACAGTTGTAACCATCAATGTAAATGGGCTCAACTCACCTATCAAAAGAAACAGGCTAGTAGAATGGATTAAGAAACAAGATCCAGCAATATGCTGCATACAAGAGAAACATCTGACCCAAAAGGAAATACATAGATTGAAAAGCAAAGGATGGAAAACAGGATTTCATGCAACAGGAACCCAGAAAAAAGCAGAGGTGGCCATCCTAATCTCAGACAAAGTAAACTTCAAACTAAGACTAATCAAGAGGGATAAAGATGGTCATTACATACTTCCTAAGGGAAAACTTCAAGAGGAAGAAATAACAATCATTAATATTTATGCACCAAATATTGGTGCACCCAAATACATAAAACTAATACTAAGGGACATGAAAGATCAAATAAACACTAACACAATTATAATGGGAGACCTCAACACCCCACTTTTACAAACAGACAGATCAACTAGACAAACTCAACAAACAAATATCAGAACTGAATCAACTCTGTGAACAAATGGACTTAGCAGGTGTCTAGAGAGTGTTCCACCCTACAATAGCGAAATACACATTCTTCTCAGCTGCACACAGGTCATTTTCCAAAATAGACCACATACTAGCCCATAAAGGATACTTAAGTAAATGTAAGGGAATTGAAATCATCCCATGCATACTATCAGACCATAGTGCATTGAAACTAGAATTCAATGGCAACAAAAACCAAAAAAACCACATAAACACATGGAAACTAAGTAATATCCTTCTGAATAACAGCTGGGTCACAGAAGAAATTAAAGAAGAAATTAAGCAATTTATACAGTTAAATGATAATGACAATAAACTTACCGGAACCTATGGGATACAATGAAAGCAGTGCTACAGGGGAAGTTTATCACATTGAACTCCCACATCAAGAAGACAGAAAAACCTCAAATAAACAACTTAATGCTGAACCTCAAACTACTAGAAAACAAAGAACAAATCAAACCCAAAGCTCACACAAGAGAAGAAATTATTAAAATCAGAGCTGAAATTAATGTAATAGAAACCAAGAAAACAATAAGAAGAATCAATGAATCAAAGAGTTCGTTCTTTGAAAGACTAAACAAAATAGACAAACCCCTAGCCAACCTTATAAAAAAAAAACAAAGAAAAGACTAAAATTCATGCAATAAAAAATGAAAGAGGTGAAGTCACAACTGACCCATCAGAAATCCAAAAGATCATCAACACCTACTTCAAGAACCTCTACTCAAACAAGATGGAAAACACGGAAGAAATGGACAGATTCTTAGAAACATATGAATTACCAAAACTAAACCAAGAAGAGATTAAAAAAAACACTTAATAAACCAAATATTAGCCATCGAAATTGAAGAGGTAATTAAAAACCTACCAACAAAGAAAAGTCCATGTCCTGACGGCTTCACAGCCGAATTTTACAAGAAATTCAAAGATGATCTAATACCACTATTCTTCAAACTCTACAGTGAAATTGAAAAGAAGTGGTACTTCCAAAATCATTTCTGGAAGCAAGCATCACTCTGATACTAAAACCAGAAAAGGATCCAACTGAAAAAGAAAACTACGGACCAATATCCCTAACGAACATAGATGCAAAAATTCTCAACAAAATTCTGGCCAACAGAATACAACGAATTATCAAGAAGATTATATACCATGACCAAGTAGGATTCATCCCAGGGATGCAGGGATGGTTCAACATACGCAAATCAAAATATGTAACACACCACATCAACAAAGTCAAAGACAAAAATCACATGATTATCTCAATAGATGCAGGAAAAGCATTTGACAAAATCCAACACCTGTTCATAATAAAAACACTACAGAAATTAGGAATAGATGGTGTATATCTCAATCTGATAAAAGCCATATATGACAAATCAATGGCCAACATTACACTAAGTGGCCAGAAACTAGAAACTTTCACACTAAAATCTGGAACAAGACAAGGGTGCCCACTGTCACCACTGTTATTCAACATAGTTCTAGAAACATTAGCCACAGCAATTAGACAAAAGAAAGAAAGAAAAGGAATAAAGATAGGAAAGGAAGAAGTTAAACTATCGTTATTTGCAGATGACATGATACTCTACATAGAAGACCCAAAAAACTACTGGATTTAATAACTAAATTCAGTTGTGTTGCTGGATACAAAGTCAACACCCAAAAGTCAATAGCATTCCTATACACAAACAATACACCCACCAAAAAAGATATAACAAAAGATATACCTTTCACAATTGCACACAAAGAAATAAAATACTTAGGAATCTATCTAACAAAAGAAGTAAAAAACCTTTACACCGAAAACTACAGCACCCTAAAAAAAGAAATTGAAAAGGATATCAAAAAATGGAAAGATATCCCATGTTTCTGGGTAGGAAGAACCAACATCGTGAAAGTGGCTATACTTCCTAAACTACTATACAGATATAATGCAATTCCAATCAAGATACCCCTAACATACTTCAAAGAGTTAGAAAGGACAATCATGAATTTCATCTGGAACCACAAGAGACCAACAATAGCAAAAATGATCCCAAGCAATAGGGGAAAGCCAGGGGGCATCACACTTCCCGGCCTAAAACTATACTACAATGCTACAGTATTAAAAAACAGCATGGTACTGGCAAAATGACAGACCAGAGGATCAATGGAACAGATTGGAGGATGCAGAAACAACTCCAAACACACTCAAATACCACATCTTCGACAAAGGATCCAAACACCCTCATTGGAAGAAGGATAGCCTCTTTAACAAATGGTGCTGGAAAAATTGGCTTGTCATATGCCGAAAACTAAAACTAGATCCATGTCTCTCACCATGTACTAAACTCAAATCAAAGTGGATCAAAGATCTAAACATTAAAACAGAAACATTAAATTTACTGGAGAATAGAATAGGAAGAACCCTCGAAGACATAGGGGTAGGAAAAAAATTTATGAACTTAACCCAAACAGCACAGGAAACAATACAAAGAATCAGTGCTTGGGACCACATGCACAGCAAAAGAAATCACCAATAGAGCAGGGCGAAAACCCACAGACTGGGAAAAAATTTTTGCTAGCTATCCATCAGACAAAGGTCTGACATCTAGAATATACAAAGAACTCAAAAAAATTAAACCTCCCAAATTTAAAGACCCAATCCAAAAATGGGCAACTGAAATGAATAAACATTTCTCAGATGAAGAAATAAAAATGGCAAATAAATATATGAAGAAATGTTCAACATCACTAGTCATTCAAGAGATGCAAATCAAAACAATGTTAAGATTCCACCTCACTCCAGAAAGAACTGCATATATGGAAAAATCAACCTGTAACAAATGCTGTTGGGGCTGTGGGGAAAAAGGAACACTCCTCCACTGTTGGTGGGATTGTAGACTGGTCCAGCCACTGTGGAAATCAATATGGAGGTTCCTCAAAAAACTACAACTGGAGGTCCCATTTGACGCAGCTATCCCCGTACTGGGGATCTTCCCAGAAGAACTGGAATCCTCATACCACAAGGATGTATGCACAACCATGTTTATAGTCACATAATTTGTAATAGCTAAGTCTTGGAAACAGCCTAAATGCCCAACAACCAACGAATGGCTAAAGAAGATGTGGTTTTTCTACACAATGGAGTACTACACTGCCATTAAAAAGGATAAACTAAAGTCATTCATATATAAATGGATGTTCCTTGAGAGCATACTATTAAGTGAAATAAATCGGACACTTATGAGTACACATCGAATTGTTTCTCTGATATGAGAAACCATGGATGTAAAAAAGGACAAAGAGGTGTAATAGATATAATCTAAAAGCAAGATAATATTCTAAGGAGAGGAGCATTGGAAGGAAGGGGTGGAGAAGCAGGAAGGGAAAAGAGGGATAGAAAAAGGAAAGGGAATTCATGGAGCAATGTGAATGTACCTGCTGTAAATAGGGAAGGGAATAGAAGAGAGGGGCGAGGAAGAGGGGGGAGAACCAAGATGCATCATGTACAGGTACAAAATAAATGTGATGAATGTAACCATTATATGTACATTGTACCAATACATGTTCTTGGTTAAAAAAAAAAAAGAAAGTGATTAAGAGAGAAAAACACAACTGCCTACTGAGATTACTGTGTCTAGCAAAGCTATCTTTTAGAAATAAAGGAAAGATAAAGACATTTCCAGACAAATAAAAATTCAGGGAATTCATCACCACTAGACCTTCATACAAGAAGTGCAAAAGGAAAGAAAAGAATGCTAATTAGTAACATTACTATATTTTAAAGTATAAAACTCATTATAAAAGTAAGGACATAATCAAATTTGAAATATTCTATTACTATAATAGTGGTGTTTAAATCATATATCTGTAGTATAAAGGCTAAAAACTAGTAAAAAGAATTATAGCTAAAATACTTTCCTAAAGGACACACAGTATAAAAATATGTAAAACATTACATCAAAGACAAAATGTGGCAGAGGGAAGTAAAAGTGTGAAGTTTCATATACAATCAAAACTGTAAAAGACTGATGAAAGAAATTGAGGAAGACACAAATAAAGGCACAGCTATCCTGTGTTCATGGATTGGTAGAATGTTAAAATGCCCACACTAAAGGAATATACACATTCAACACAATCTGTTAAAATGTCAATGATTCTTCTCAAAGAAATATAATGACTTAGAGAAAAAAAAGAAATATAATAACTTAATTCTAAAATTTATATAGAACTAAAGATCCTGAATAGTGAAAGCAAAATTTTTTTTGGTGCTGGAAATCGAACTCAGGGCCTTGTGCTTGCTAGGCAAGTGCTGTCACCACTGAGCTAAATCCCCAACCCCCCCAAAATTTTTGACAAAGCTGAAGGTGACACTTGTCTACTTGATTCCCAATTATATTACAAAACTATAGTATTCAAAACAATGTAATAGTGGCATAAACACAGACACACAGTATTGGAGATAAAGCCCAGCAGCAGAGCACTTGCTTAAGAGAATACAAGAACCCGAGTTTCATTATCCAGCACCACACACACACACACTCACCAGACATACAGAACTGTGCAACAAAAGAGAGGACTGAGGCAGAAAGCCAAATGTGTATCTTCAGCTATTTTTGACATGGGCACCAAAAAGACATAATGAGTTAATAGTGTCCTTAATAAATGCTATTGGTAAATTAAATCCCCGTAGGTGAAGGAACAAAACTGGACCCTTATGGAAGACCTAATGTAAGATCTGAAAAGGTAAAACTTCAAGGGGGAAACTATTTGATACTGGTCTTCGCAATGACTTGTTAGGGCAACAAAGTGCAGGAAACGAAAGCAAAAAATAACCAAGGGTGTCTACATTACAGCAAAAGCAACAATTTATATAATGAAAGGGTAGGTTATAGGTTGAGACAAAATATTTGGAAGTCACACACCTGAAAAAGGGCTAAATAAAATCTAAAATGTAAGGAACTCACACAACTAAATATCAAAAATAATAATGCAATTAAAAACTGGGCATAGGACAAGAACAAAAATCTCTCCAAACTACACATAACAATGGGCCAACAGGTATATTAAAAGGTGCTCAATATTACTAATCATTAGGCAAATCAAAAACGCAGTGAGATATCACTTCATACTTGTTGCACAATTATTATCCCAAAAGCAGGAGAAAACAAGAGTCTTTCAAGGTGTGGAGGAACAAGAACACTTATACACTGTTGAAATGTAAATAGATACAACATTATGGAAAATAGTATGATTCCTCAAAATACTACAAGTGGAATTACCACAGAGCCACTAATTCCCCCTCTGAGTTCACAGCCAAAGTAAAATTAAATCAAGACCTTTTACATGTATCTCAGCTCCCATGTTCACTGTAACATTATTCATTATCAGTCAACATATCAAAGCATTTTAATGACCACTGACAAATGACAGGGAGAAAATATTCCAAAGTTATATTATTCAGCTTTTTTAAAAAGAAAAATTTGTTAGTATGTTTGTTGTACATAACAATTACATTCATGGTTGGGGTTGATATATGTACATAACACATCTGAATTCTTTTTTGAGGGTGTGCTGGGGACACATCTTAGTTCTTTTGATATTCTTTCCCCTCTTCCCTCCCCAACACTCCAGCTCTTGGTTTTTTTTTTTTTTTTTTCCAATTTACCAAAGATTTCTCTCTTCCTGTTTCCCACTATTTTTTTCTCTTTGAGTCATATATTGAGTTTCTCATATAAACAGTGTAATATTTAAGATTGTGTCATATGATCTATTCCACTTAATGCTATGGTCTCAAGGTACATCCATTTTCCTACAAATTACTCATTTATTTTTCTAGCAGAATAGTAATTCATTTTGTATATACTTTGTAGTCATTCATCTGGTTGTGGACAAATAGACCACTTCCAAGACTTAGCTATTATGAATTGTGCTGCTATAAGTATACATATGCATGTATCACTGTAGTATGATATCCTTATTAACACTTTCAGGAAGTAGAAGTGAAATAGCAGGGTTGATGGAATTTCTACGTTTAGTTTTTGAAGAATCTCCATACTGATTTCAGCAGCAATTGTACTAATTTGCATTCACACCAGCATTGTAGATGGGTTCCTCACTCACCACCAGTGTTGCCAGCATTTGTCATTATTTGATTCCTTGAAGATAGCCATTCTTTCTGGAATAAGATGGAATCTCAGTGTTAACTTGCCATTTTTCTAATGGCCAAAGATGTCGAGCATTTTTTCATGTATTTATTGGTCATTCATACTTTCTTTCTAAAAAGTGTCTATTCATTTCAACTGACAATTTTTTAATTGGATCTCTTATTTTTAGGGTTTAAATTTTGTGTTTTTATATATTCCAATAATTAGTATTCTGTTTGCAGTATTGCAAAAAAATTTTTCCCACTCTGTAGGTTCTTTTCACTGTTGGCTTCCTTTGTTGTACAGAAGGTTTTTAATTTGACATAATCTCATTTGTTGATCCTTAATTTTATTTCTTGAGGAAGTTAGGGTTCTGTTCATAAAGTCCCTTGCGTATGCCTATAGTTTTGCCTTTTATCCGTTGTATCTACATGCAAGCTGAGTGTTCAACATTTAAATCTTTGGTGCATTTCAATTTTTATTACAGAGTGAGACATACAGGTCTAAATTCAATCTTCAGCATGTGGAGAGCCAGTTTTCTCAGCATTAATTCTTAAAGAGGCGCTCTTTCTTCCAGTGTGGCCCCTTTGTCAAAGATTAGACAGCTGAATGTGACTGGGGTTGTTTCTGCATCCTCTGTTCTGTTCCATCGATTCTCAACTGTTCTTCTGCCTGTATCATGCTGTGTCCATCGCTGTGGCTTTGCAATATAACTTGAAATCCAGGATTATGATGTCTCTTGCTTTGCTCTTGTTGCCCAGGGTTGCTTCTGCTATTCTGGGTCTCTTCTTGTTCCGTATGAATTTTAGGACTGTTTTAAGAGAACAGATTTCATGGGGCTGGGGATTTAGCTCAGTGATTAGAGTGCTTGCCGTGTAAGCACAAGGGCCTGAGTTCGATCCCCGGCACCATAAAAAAAAAAAAAAAAAAAAAAGTCTGCCTTAAGAGAACAGATTTCAAGGAGCTCTTACCACAAACATTATGAGATGACAGATATATTAATTGCCTTGACTTTAGTAATTAGATCACTGCATATGCATATAAAAACATGCTGTATATGTTAAATGTTTTAAAATAAATACATTTCCTAAGTATCAGCAAAAAATTGAAATGTCTTAGCTTTCGTTTTTTTAGCCTTTTTTCTTTTTTTTTTGGTGCTGGGGATCAAACTCAGGGCCTTGTGCTTGCGGGGCAAGCACTCTAACCACTCAGTTAAATCCCCAGCCGCATTGTCTTGGCTTTTCTAGAGTCAATAGTTGATAAGAGAACAGATTTAATACAGGACGCTTATAAGTTATAATATTCACCCATAAGCCAAATGGAGGAAGAGTGCCAAATGTCTATCTAGGCACTGGAGACCCAAAACATCCAATCAAGGGCTGGGAGCCCACGGCACTGTCCATGTACACCCGTGTCTGCAGATTATGGCTGAAGAAATCTTTACTGGAACCAAGATACAATCCCATGTTCCTGGGTAGGAAGAACCAACATCGTGAAAATGGCTATACTTCCTAAACTACTATACAGATTTAATGCAATTCCAATTGAGGTACCACTAACATACTTCAAAGAATTAGAAAGGACAATCATGAATTTCATCTGGAACCACAAGAGACCAACAATAGCAAAAACGATCCTAAGCAACAGGGGAAAAGCAGGGGGCATCACAGTCCCAGACATAAAACTATACTATAGAGCTACAGTATTAAAGACAGCATGGTACTGGCAAAAAGACAGACCTGAGGATCAATGGAATAGATTGGAGGATACAGAAACAACCCCAAACACACTCAAATACCTCATCTTTGACAAAGAAGCCAAACACCCTCACTGGAAGAAGGATAGC
>PVJO010025789.1:0-22165 GCA_004026905.1 Hystrix cristata
CATTTGAAGTATGAGTATTTATAAAGTAGTTTTTAAAGTATGAGTATTTGCAATTTATATATCTGGTGAGGAATTAATATCCTTAAATTGGAAGATTCACACTTCCCCATTTCACAGCCTACTAGAAAACTACAGTAATTGAAGCAGTACGATAGTTGAGGTAAAATAGACATACAGATCAACAGCATAGAATTGAAAGTGTGGAAATAAACTCATACACTATGGCCACTTAATTTTTTTTTCCTCACTGTGGATTGCCTTTTCATTCTATTGATTGTTCCCTTTGATATACAGAAAATTTTCAATTTCATGCAACTCTATTTATATTTTTACTTTTGTTGATTGTGTTTTTGTTGTCGTATCCAAGAAATTTTTGCCAAATCCAATGTCACGAATCTCTCCTTGTATGTTTTCTTCTAGAAGTTTTGTAGTGCTTGGTCTTATATATAATTTTTAATTCATTTTGAGTTAACATTTATACATGGTATAAGAAAGTGTCCAATTTCATTCCTTTGCATATGGATATTTATCTTTCCAGGAACAATTTATTAAAGACCGTTCTTTCTCCATTGTTTGGGCTTCACACACTCATCAAAGATCATTTCACCATATCCACTATGAGTTATTTTTTGGATCTTCATTCTTTTCCATTGGTCTATATGACTTTATGCCAGTACCACATTGGTTTGAATACTGTAACTTTGTAATATGTTTTGAAATCACAAAATATGAGCTTCCATCTTTGTTCTTTTTCAAGACTTTTGGCTTACTTAAGGTCCCTTGAGATTCCATATGAAATTTAGGATGTTTTTCTCAATTTCGGCAAAAAAAAAATGCCTTGGGGATGTTGTCTTAGTACCTGACACCCAAAGTTAAAGGAGCACAGGTTTATTGTAACTCAGAGTTTGTAGAGGTTTCAGTTCATATTTGGCTGGCTTCAAGGCTGAACGCAGCAAACAGTGAAGTAGAGAAGTAAGAAGTGATGACTGACAGCAGCCCTCTTTCTATCCCTTATATTCTATCCAGTCAACCTGTGCTTAGTGTGGGTAGCACTCACCCCCAGAGTGGGCCTTCCCATCTCTAACACTCAGAACTCTGCCAAACTGATCAGTGGACTAATTTAGTAATCACACATCCTTAATCCAGCATCATACACCAGATGCACCCCACCTGTGAGTGCATGAGGCTTTAGGGGGACATCTAGATACAAGCCATAATAGATGTTAACAGGGATTCTGTTAAATCTGCAGATCAGGAAGGTTTGAATGGACATTTCAGCAATGTAAAATCTTCCAATCCATGAACTTGGGATGTCTTTTCATTTGTTTGTATCTTCTTCAGTTTCTTTCAACGATGTTTTGTAGTTTATAGCATATGAGTCCTCATCTCCTTGGTTAAGTTTAGTCCTATTTTTATTTTATTTTATATTGTGTTACCTTTATAAGTAGAATTTTCTTTTCTTAATGTTTGTTGTTAATGTGTAGAAATACAATTGATTTTTGCTTATTGATTTTGTATCTTGCACCATTACTGAATTTTTTTTTTTATGCTAGGGATTGAATTCAGGGCCTTGTGTTTGCTAGGCAAGCACTCTAACCACTGAGTAAATCCCCAGGCCAACCATTACTGAATTTGATAGTTCTTTTTTAAAGGAATCTTTACCATTTTCTGTATGTAAGATCATGGCATCTGTAGACAGAAATGGTTTTACTTCTTTCTATCTAATTTGGAGACAATTTCTTTTTCCTGCCTAATTGTTCTGGGTAGGACATCTGCTACTATATTGGATGCAAGTGAAAAGAGTGTGCTTCCTTTTTTCTTGATCTTAGAGGAAAATTGTTCAGTCTTTGATGGTTGTGTATGTTATTATCTGTGGGCTTTTCATATCACTTTTAATATGTTGAAGCAGTTTCCTTCCATTCTTAGTGTTTTGAGCATATTTATCATGAAGGGGTGTTGAATTTTGTCAAGTGCTTTTTTCTGTGTCAGTTGAGATTATCACACGGTTTTTGCCCTTCCTTCCATTATTGTGATATATTACATTGACTGATTTTTCATCTCTTAAATCATCCTTGATTTCCTGGAATAAATGCAAAATTTTTGGATTATAACCAATCTTAATTATTTTATTCTTCTAGGAACCTCTTTTGTTTATTTATGATATCTAAACTCATCCATATCTGAGCCCTTACCATATCCATTTTTTTAACGCTTCGCTTTAACTTTCATGCTTTAATAATTTAGGTTGACACTTACAGTAGAAAACTGTGACTAGCAAGGAGTAACATTTTTAGAGCTAAAATGGCTTTCAGGTTATTATCGTAGAGCATACTACTGTAATATATTTTAATGCATTACAAAGGCTGATAATGTATGTACAGTTATATATGGTTGTCCTTAATAAATTCTTTTTTTATTTGCATAAATTTCAAGTTACATAAGGACTTAGCGTAAGAATTTTACTCAAAAAATAGAACTTTGGCTGGGATTGGTGGCATCTACCTGTAATCCCAGCACTCTTGAGAGGCTGAAGCAGGAGGATTACAAATTTGAGCCCAGCCTGGTAAACTCAACAACTTAGCAAAACCCTATCTCAAAATTAAATGTGAGTCAGAGTCAGTGATGTCACTCAATATAACAGTGCCCTGGGCTTGATCCCCAGCACCTACCAAAAGGAAAAAAAAAAAAAACCACCAAACAAAAAACTTCAGTAAATAAAACACAGATTTCAGTAATGGCCATATTGGAATGCTAAATAGTCTATCAAAATTTCATTTAAGTAATGTTTACTTACAGGTGTCATTTTATATGATTTGTTAACTAATGTTTTATTTGCCTACAAAGGCAGTTCCTTTGTTAAGTTCAAGAAATGACTACACATGAATCATAAATGTATTGAATTTAGCATTAGAAAAGAGGTTAGGGGTACTCTAGTCCATTTTACTAACCTTAAAATTGAGAATATAAAGAATTATATAGCTAATAGCATAGTGTGTTAGTGATTGAAACCAGAGCTTTTGACTTCTAATTGACAGTTTATCCAGTCATATCACTTTAGAATTTTTAAATTTTGTTTGCTTCCACTGACTTTTATGTCTATAATCCTTGCTCAATTTTTTCTAGAATTCTGACCTATGGACTAATGAGATGAAAATCCAGAGAAGTTCAGGAATGGGTGAAGGTGAACTGTCATTCTCTTCTTTCCCGGGGTTCTGTTTTATCATGACATTTGAAACCAGTTGAACAGTTGAGAAGTTGGAGCAGTTTTAAAAGAATTGCTAGTAGAAATGTCAAGTTACCTCAGATTTACTGTTTGTTCTTTTCACTTTTGACAGATATTCATGGAAAGACTTGTGTACCAAAAATGTGAACCAAATGGATGGAGAGATAGAGATACAGACATGAAATGATGACCAAAAATTAAAATGCAAAATTAGAAAAGTGACAGGTGCTATACTAGGAGATGCTTGCTACCAGAAGACTTGCTAATACAGAGATTTGACCTTAGCAAGAAAGTTAGGAAAACCTGTGAAATAGTGATCCCCGAGCTAAGATCTAAAAGATATGTAGGATTTAACTAGGCAGAGGACAAGAGAGAGAGAGCATTAAGGCAGAAGGAAACACCTTTACTGAAGCTCTGTGGTGATTGTGTGTGTAGGGGCACAGGATAAGCTGCTACAAGATAAGACTAAGGAGACAGATGTGGGCCTAACTATACAGAACTTTCTGGGTCATGTTTGGAAGCCAATAATCTTAGTAGTTATAGTAATCTACCATTAGGTTCTTATGAGGTATTCAATATTTTAGGGAGGAATGTTGCCTATGGGTGGGAGTGGGGAGAGAATGTATTCTTAAAAACCTCAAGTGATTCTCATGTGCTATCTGGCAAATTTCTACATACAAGCTTTTACCTATGTTTATAATCATAAGGTAGTACAAAAGTTTTACATCAATGTGTTGTGAAGGTGCCCTTAGTTTATAGAAAGTAAATTGAAGAAGATTCTCACTATATTGACAGTGTATATATACATTAGCAATAAATTTACATAAAGTGTTTGAGACCCATATGACCAAAGGTATGAAACTTACTGAACTACATTAAAGAAAATTTGAACTAATGGAGAAAAATACTAGATTATTCAATATTATACTGATACTGGTATTCCCCAAATTAATTGATAGACATAGTGGAATCCAGTAAAAATCCCTCCAAGATTCTTAAAGGAAACTTTGATAAAATTATTTTGATAACTTCTCTAATAGAGTCAACTGGTGAGATAAGCCAAGAAAATTTTAGAGAAGAGAAACTACACAGATATGTTTGAAAAGAGAAACTGATTCTATCAGAAATTAGTTTATATTATAAACAGTGTTATACTGGCATATGAATAGGAATGGTGTTTAGTGAGACCAAATATCAAATGTTGAAACAGATCCATATATGAATTTAGTGTTTGACAGATTCTTCAAAATTCAGATCTGTAGAGGAAAAAAGAAGAGTTAATATTTGCTTAGTAGTGTATACCAAAACAAGCTGTGAATGGATTAGTATTGAATATTATCAAATTAAACCTTGAAACAATGAATAGAAATGATATTACTATTTATTTCCTCCCGGGTAAGGATAGATTTTCTAAGCATAAGAACAAAAGAACAAACAACTTGAGTGTCCTTGATGATAACAAGGTAGATATGTCTTTGTCAAAGGTGATGTAAGAACAGAAACATTCATGCCGTATAAGGCCAATAAAGAGTTGCTGTCCTTGATATATGAAGAATTTATACAAATATTTTTCTTTAAAGAGATCAAAAACCCAATTGAAAGATAAAGAGATGAACAGACTAGGCATAGCAAAAGAAATATGGGATGGGTAGTCAATGAGTACATGAGATGTTCAAATTCATTTTTAAAATCAAAGAATTTAGTTAAAATTGCAAAATCTTCAGTCGGTTCTGTTGACAGTAGTAACAATATTCTACACACACGTCGCAGTGTCGCTGTAATGAAGTTAACTTACATGCTGTGACTGGGCATGTAGGCGGACAGAGCATTTCTAGAGGGCAATTTGTTGTTAAAAAGGATCAAAAACCGTAAAAAAAAGTTCATGCACTTTGACCCCGAAATTCCATTTTTAAGAAGCTATCCTAAGGCTATAATCAGGAAACTTTATAAATTAATACAAGGATAATTCAGTGTATTATTTGCAATACTAAAAGTTGAAAATACATTTTTATATCTAATGCTAGGGCATTGGTTAAAGAAATTATGTTTCAACAATCAAAATGATGCTAACCAAATATTAATAATGGGGAAAATGTGCATGATATCATATTCAGTGTACAAAGTAGGATTCACAATTCAGTAGGCCAAATGATTGTGATTTTTTTAAATTTAATTTTGAGTTGACACATATCAGTTGTACATACTTACGGGGCACACAGTGATAAGTCAATAGATGTGTACAATGTGTGATGATCGGATCTGGGTAATTAACATTTTCTTCTCCTTAAACTGAAAAAATATGTGGGAAAAGAAAGGTTGAAAAGAAAGCACACCCAAATGTGAAAACATTGTTTATCCTTGGGTGGTAGGATAATATGTGATTATTTTTTTCTGCTTTCTTATTTTCCAGAGGTTTTATAATGAACCTTATTTTTGCAGTGGTGTTAAAGTAGATATGTAGTTTAAAAGCTCAGTTATTTCCTCTTTGCTGTAGCCTTTAAATTTCTCAAGGAAGCACCTTCTTGATGTGAACTGCTTTCTACTAGTGTAACTTGATTTAGTATTATAAGATGCCAATATGCTGGCGAGAAGAGATTTTAGCTTATTTGTCCTGTGGTCCACACTGCATCCAGAACACATGAAGCTTTCAATTATTTTTAACTTTATGTCCTGGTGGTATAGTGTCTACTTCATTCCCCAACTCTGATAGCTCGTGGATAGAGTTGTGAAGAAATATACAACAGAGATTTGATGGTAGACGATGAAAAAAGAGAAATACTTTGGTCTTGGTTTCTATTCTCTTCTGTTTTTTTTTTTTTTCACTCTAAATGCCTTTTCTTATTTTGTCCACATCATTCCTTAGGCTAGGTATGGTGGCACATGCCTGTAAACCCAGTGCTTGGGAGGCTGAAGCAGCAGGATTGCCTTGTGTTCAAGGGCAGGCAGCCTGAACTACATAATGAGATTCTGTATAAAAAAAAATGAAAAAAAAAAGATAATGAAGGTATCGGAACAAGGCCAGACCTGTGATTTCATGTAAGCAAGAAATCTTTTCTCTATCTTCACTCTCAATACTGTCCTAACTTTTTATCATAGTTTTCTATGGAAGTGAGAGCAGAGACTTTCCAGATCAAAGGGAATTAAATTAAATCAGAGGGTATATGAGTATTTTCTCATTCAGGCGTTATGAAACTTGGTGTAAAGAAGTGTAAGACATGTATGTTCATTGCCTTCATTGAGTATGTGGAGTATTTGGATAAAATTTAGTACACACTCAAAACCTCAATAAAAATAAAAAGATATAAAGAACAGTTCAGAACTATAGTAGAAGAGATTATATGATGGACCAATGAGTTATGTAAACAGACATGCAAAGAAGGGAGAATTACTTTAGAAGAGAGTGGAGTGGTGAAGATTAGGAAGAGGTAGAATTTTGAGTGGTGGTCATGAGGGATGAGTTGGATTCAGGTAGTTAGGAAGGGAGAAGACATTTTAGTTCAAGAGAACTGATATCAATAAAAATGCAAAGTATATTTGAAGGATAGTGAATATAACCATCCCTTAGTGTCTGTAGGGTATTGATTTTAGGATCTTGCTTGGATACCAAAATCTGCTGATACTCAGATGCCTTATATAAAATGGCATAGTATGTACATATAACCAATACAAACCCTCCTATATACTTTAATCTCTAAAATACTTCTAATACCTAATATACTGTAAATGCTATATAAATTATTAGACCATATTATTTAGTAAAAATATCAAAACAGCCTGTACATATTCAGTACAGTTGCACTTTTAAAAAATATTTTAATCCTTAGTTGGTTGAATCTGTGGACAAGGAGCACCTACTGTATATGTACAGTTTGAGTACTGTACAGTTTGAGTACAGTGTTGAGCTCAGGAAATAGAATTGAGGGAGATACGAATGAAAAGGTCAGTTAATGTCAGACCAGCAAAGAACTATTCCAAGGGTGCTGCAGTTAGTAGAGAGCCATTTGAGGATTTTAACTTGGGGTATAACAGGGGGAATAAAAAACCCACCACGTACTTTTCTACTGTAAATTTGTAAATTTCTGCTTTAGCGTTATAGCGGCCAGGTGAGCATCTCAGTAGCAGCACCTGCGGGATGCAGGCAGCAATCTTTGTGTTTACCCACTTGGTAAGACAAAAATGTGTTTATTATGACACCCCACAAGCCAATTGAAAGCATTCACTCATGGGTTTGCTGTTCTTTTAGCACAGCTTTATCTTGTTAAAATCGCAAGAATGTAAAAGATTTATGGATATAAAAGACTCACGGTTGTGGGCTTCAGGTTTGTTAAAAAAAAAAAATGATGCTGAGGAGATTTGGTTTCCTTCATGATTGCCTGAAGTCTGATGAGTAAAGCACCTGCCAAGAAAGAAAATGAACTGATAATCTAGCTGCTATCTGCTCATCGTTTGAACAATTTGTGTGTAATTGTCAAGAAATTCACACATCTGAATACATGACTATTGTTAAACACCTAGCAGCATTTCATGGCTCCTGTAGTTTTAGGCTGTATATGCAAAACAAAAAAAAAAAAAAACCAAAAAAAACCAAACAAACGCTCAAAATATGGCAGAAAAATTTATGCCCTTGTAGATGTAAAGACATTATGCTTTCAGTTTAGAAGTTTATCCTGAAACTCACCAGGCCCTTGTTTGTATAGTAGTAAAATGAATTATGATGTAAAAAGACTCGTTGCTCCCATCTCCCAAACTAATCAGAGTGTGACATTTGATAGTTGGTTCACCAGTTTCCAATTGATGTTCGATTTGCTAACAGAGAACGTGTTGACCAATGTAAGAACTGTACACAAAAACAAAGCTAAAATTCAAAATGAAGTGTTTGCAAATTCAAAACCGAGAATTATATGGTACAATCTTGTATTTCAGAAAGCTATAACATTGACCTTGTATATGGCAAAGAAAAACAAACTGGTGCTGCTGCCGTCAACATGTCCACATTGCACCATGATGTTTATTGACAAGGAAACCTCCACAAAACTGAAGCCCGAGATGGTAACTTTCTACAACAAATCCAAAGGCGGAAAAGATGTTGTCAATGAATTATGCAGCAACTGTGATGTCACTTTAAACCCAAAGCGTTGGCCAATGGTTGTGTTTTACTCAGTCCTAAACACGTGTGGGATAAATAGTTTGATAGTTTACAAAGAAAATAACAAGTGCACAAGAAAACTATTGAAAAAAAATTGTGGAGCACCCAGGTGAGCTGACAGGTGAAAAGGCAGCCCCAGCATCACAAAGACCCACTATGACCACAGGAGAAACAAAAAGGTGTCAACTGTGCCCTACCAACAGAAAAGGACAGGAAAACAAAGCATATGTGCTATCCGTGCAAGTGAGACATGTGCATGGAACATGCGGTTTTCATGTGTGAAGACTGCCTTGGGGCTGACAGTTGAAGCAAAGATTATTTCTGTGGTAGACTTTTGTTTGTATGTACATTGTAGTTCACGTAGGAATTTATTTCTGATGTTATCTTTTAGGTTTTGTAAGCAAGTACACAGCTGATATGAAAGTATTAATGTCTATTCTAAGCACTCATTACATATTTGATATGTTACTGATATCTTATTTTCCTGCTAAGTGCACGTTGTACAATATAGTAAGAAGCTCCTGACAAAAAAGGAAGACGAGAGGTGATAAGAATGGCCTAGAACACAGAAAAGGAAAGTAAGCACGTGTGCTGTTAGTGTAAGTGAGACATGTGCATGGAACATGCATTTTCATGTGTGAAGACTGACTTGGGGGTGACAATTGAAGCAAAGATTATCTCTGGTAGACTTTTGTTTGTATTTACTTTGTAGTTCACATAGGAATTTATTTGTGATGTTATCTTTTAGGTTTTGTAAGCCAGTGCACAGCCGATGTGAAAGTGTTGATGTTTATCCTAAACATGCAATATATATGGAAGTTTAATACTTTATTTTGCTGATATTTTATGTTCCTCTTTGCTACACATTATATAATAAGAATCTCCAGACAAAACAGCACGACCAGCAAGATGTGAACTATGTCCTACAAAAGGCCAGGAAGGCAAAACACATGCGCTGTCAGTGTAAATGATACATGTATCTGGAAGCTACTGTTGTCATGTGTGAAGAAGGCCTTAGATGTGATAATTGGAGTAAAGATAATTTTATTGAAGTACAGATTATTTTTGCTGTAGAGTTCCATTGGTATTTTCATTGTAGTTCATATAGGAATTTATTTCTGTTGTTATTTTTTAGACTTTGTACACCAAAAAACAGTTGCTGTTGAAAATTTTGATGCTTTGTTATAAGCGCTCAATAAATATAAAATGTTCAATACTATATTTTTTGATATTTTTCCTGTTAAGTACTCATTGTTTAACGTAGTAAAACTCATAAAATTAAAATGAATAATTCATCAACTGAAATATTGTAAATAATAAACGAGAGTATTATATACCCATGATTATGCACCAATTAGGGCTATGCCCCAAATTAAGGGTTTTAAGAGTTGTTTGAGGAAAATGAACCCTCAGTGATATATAGCAGTTGTTTCCAAATGTGAGTCTCAGCTTAGGAGATAGGCTAGCTAGATCAGAATTACCTTGGAGTCTTTAAAATAATTTGAGATCCCTGTATCACATCGCTGAAGATTCTTGTTGAGCAAATTTGGGATCACTAGAAGCTTGTATTTTTTAAAAGTTCCAAGAGGATTTTGGTGATACCCAGGCTTGGGAACTACTATTGTAGATAACATGAGAAGGAATGGAGACCATTAAAAAAAAAAAAGGTGTCCTGTGCATCAAGTTCCTTGCTGATAGCTGCACAGTGATATAAAAGGTATTTATTAATGCTCTTTAATATTAATATCTACTTTGGAATAATCCTTGTAAAAACCTTTTATCTAGACTTCAAAAAAAATCGAATGGAGCCTGGACTTAAAACCAGCTAAATACAGATTTGACCAACAATATCACCAAACTTGATTTTATGTGCGCATGTATATAGTATATGTATATGTGTGTACATGACAACTACAGAATGCATACTTTTTTCTTCTGTTGGAGATCATGTCTGTATATAGAGTCTTCCCTTATCTGTTTTGCTTTCTATGGTTTTAGATAACCCTGGTCAACTGCAGTCCAAAAATATTAGATGGAAAACTTAAGACATAAATATCTAATAAGTTTTTAATTGTGTGCCATTCTGAGTAGTGTGATGAAATCTCATGCTATCATGCTTATTGCATGGGTCATTCTTTTGTCCAGTGTGTTCAAGCTATGTATGTCACCAGCCCAGTAGTTACTTAGTAGCTGCCCGGGTTGTCAGATGGACTGTTGGTATATTTCCATTGCCTATCTGCAAAGTAACCCTTATTTTACCAAATAATGGCCCCAAAGCATAAGAGTAGTAATGCTAGCAATTTAGATGTGCCAAAGAAAATCCCTAAAGTGCTCCCTGTAAGTGAAAACTGAGATTTCAAAACTTACAAAGGACAGAAAAAAGTACGCTGAGTTTGCTAAGGTATATGGTAAGAACGAAGAAAAAAAATATATATATTCTCCAAAAAATGTATATCTACTTCAGGAAAAGAAGAACTTTTATAAATATTTTAATACTAAATTTGTTGAGGCATCATGAGATTAATACAATTCACCTTTGGTCTCTGCAGTTACAAGAAGTGCTCAAAGTGGTGGTTGTCAGCTTCTAAACGTTTATTAGTATGGTGAACTGCTGCTTGGGTCTCCATTGAGATTGCTGCACATGCATTTTCAATTTCTTCTCTAAGGGCCAGCAGTGTAATGGTTTTTAAGTGATATACAACATCCTCTAGAGTCCTCGATACAAGAGTAACACCATCTGTTGAAAAAAATCATACTATTTTTCATTTCCTGAAGTGTGTATATATTTTTTTGGTGGGACGAATAGCTATAGCTATATAGCTATATCTCTCTCTCTATCTGTCTGTCTATCTATATTGTGGGGTGGGAGGTGGCTAGGAACGTATGCCCTGCAGATAAAGAGGGACTACTCTATATATGAGGGTTCCAGTTTTTCCACATCCTTGTCAACATTTATTAATGTCTGCCTTTTTTATTTTACCCATATTAATGGAAGTAAAGTGATGTTTTAGTGTAGTTTTGACTTTGATTCTCCTAATTACTAATGATGTTGAGCATTTTTTTCATGGGCTTTTTGTAGACTTTTGGAGAAATGTCTGTTGAATCTTTTCATGTTTTTTAATTGAGCTGTCTTTTTATTGTTATGTTTTAACTGTTCTTTACATATTTTGGATCTATATTGCCTTACCAGCAATATTTGTGAGCATTTTTTTCCCTATTCTGTGAGTTTGACTTTCTTGTACGTTTTGAGAGTTTCTGTGGCTAGACTTCTCTAGCTCCTTCAGACCTTATTACAGTATCTCTGATTTCTTGTTTTCATTCACTGTTGAAATAGAAGCTCTTTCAGTTTCAGCTACTGCTCCTAATATGGCCATTATGTTTTTCACTGTGTTCTTAGTGGCTATTTGGTTATTTTCTTGATCTCAGGTCTACATGTGCTCCCTGCTTATTACTACAGAATGGCTGATACTGTGTAGATGATGTGGCTATTGGTAGTTTCTCTCTGTGTGCTTATATTATTATAAACATTCTTCAGTTCTGTTCTTGGTTTTGTCTAGTTGATCTGTGTTTAATATGAGAATCTGGGAAAATGAAAAAACTTTACTTCCTTTGCCCTACCATCTCTTCCCTATCATGTGCTTTTAAAAACTTTTTATGGAAGTATAATATGTGTGTAGAAAAATGCAAAAATCGTAAATATGCAACTTGATGATTTTTAAAAAACTGACCATATGCATATGTATTTCTGCCCTAAATGCTGCAATATTTGAAAGAAAATTTAGTAGCATTAAAAAATGTGGGTTCAACATCCTTTTTCAGTGTTTAGAAAATTATACTACATTTTTCTTTTGTATCACATATAACCATTAAAAAATTTGATGTCCATCTGATTCTTTTTATTTCATATGTTAACGGTTCTTTCTAGACTCCTTTAAGATACATTATCTTACTCTGGTATTTTAAAATTTAATATTATGACTATGTCCAGGTGATAATTTTTTTATTATTTCTCATCTTGGCACTTTGTGGGTTCTTCCAATTTGAACCTTTGCATATTTAATCTTTTATTTTTGTATACATTTTTCTTCATTTTAATTTTTTTCTTGGCCTTAAATGGACATTAATACCTTTGTGTCCATTATTTATTCTTTTCATATCTAATACTTCCATTCTCTTTTCAGAGCTCTTATTCTCCCATGAATATCCTTTCCCGGCCTCTTCCTTTCTAGGCATTTTACCATCTACTTCTTCCCTCTCTGTCTGTTACCCCTTGCCTCAGGTATATGCCTTCATACATTTTCAACAAAGGAAACTTAGAAAGCCTCTCCAGCTTCAAGACTCTTTTGATGACTTACACCAGTCCTTCAGGGAGCTGCCATACACATCAAAACATGCAACCACAACTCTTTGAGAACAAAATGTATATTTTTCCCCTCTGGTACCAGTAATCCATACCTAGAATGTAGGCTATCATCCCCATGGGAGGATAGTCAAAAGGCGGGGGTTGTATTGAGTAGCAGCAAATGTCATCACATTCTTCTGAAATTTGGCCACTTCTTTTTTTCATTAGATTCTGGAGTTCAGAAAAAGTTGATTCATGTCTGATAATTTTTTGCCAGCATAGTCACTGCTTTTGTGAGAAGATTCATTTTTGGAGTTCCATCCTCTGTCATTTTTTATGACATCACTGTTATATTTTTAACATCACAACTACATTGATTCTTATACCAAAAAAAAAAAAAAACAAAATCACGTATGCCTTGTTAACAGAAAATTCAGCATAGCTATTTCAATGTTACTGATCTGCAAGATGACAGTAAAGTTACCAGGTCCAGTGACATTGCTGATATCGTTAGTATTAATAGTGTTAGGAATGGCTAGCTCCATTTCACCACTTACTGGCTATGTGACCTTGAGCAGGTCAGCCTCGGAACCTCACTTTCTAGTTTGTAAAATGAGAAGAAGAAGAATAATATTTATCACTGTAAGGTTGTACTGAGAATGGAATGAAGTAATATTATTTTAGGCATTAGCCAAGCCAAATAGTACATGCCCATCTAATGGTAGCCACTGTTTTTACTAAAAATGATCATAGTATCGCTGTTACTAATATACATTGCTGTATAATGTAAAAATACCATTACAAGCCAAGGTTAAAATGAAAGTACAGAAACTAATGGAATACTGACTGCTCTGTTCTTTAATGAATTTACTGTATTATTGTGGATTACACATCTCCAAGGATGAACTAAAATTGAAGGGCTTTTCAGGGTAGATAATGGTGGCAGAGCAGTCAGTATACTATCTCATCATAGCATTGGTCTTGCTGTGACATTTGTTTCTTCATTTGTCAGTTTTGGTTTGTAAACTCCTAAAGAGTAAGGACCATTTATTTAGAAAACTTTCTTGTTGAATGTGCAACATGAAACACTTTTTGTATTTAACAGTGAGGACAGTTTGAGAATGTTGGTGGGACAGTTTAGATCAAGGTTTGTTTACTCTTGAAACATTCTAGAGCAATTTGAACCCTAGGTGGTTCTTTTCAAGACAGTTTTGAAAATATATAGCTCTTAAAATGTTTCTAGTAGAACTGTCAGTTTTCGTCCTAGCATTATGTGAAAACAGGTGCTCTAGCTATTGTATGAATTATGGTCGCCTTTTAGAAATTTGAAGTACAGTTGAAAAGAAAAGTGGGTATTTTTAGAAAAAAAAAAACCTGACATTTTGAAGGCCGAAACAGATTCTACATAAAACGAGAGGGGGAAAAACTAAAAGAGAGTTAGTTGAGGGCAAATTTGCAATCTCTTTTGAAAAAGTCTCCCGTTTTTTCAGTTGAGGAGCTAATTTAGTTGGTTTGGACCATTGTAGTGTTATCAGAAAATTACACAGTTCCATTTCATATCGTATCTCTGGTCAGTTAGACCATGAGAAGATAATGGAATAGGGGTTAGCAACCTTCTCAGGCTTGAGTGCCATTAGCAGTACCAAGCTAACAATTGAAAACAGGCAGAAGAAAGAGGCGTTATTGAACACATTAAAAAAGAGAGAAAGAAAAAAAGGATAGCAAGGATATAAAGAAAGATACCATATTGAGGGGAGTGGCAAGTTGCTATTAAAATTGCCCCAAATGCCTATGTTTACTTGATTCTACGGTAGAAATTAGCTTTTAGCATGCCAGAAACAGACTAGATATAGAAAAGCCAAAGGGAATCTAAAATTTCACAAAACTAAATACCTTCTGTAATATACTTCATCTTTCTAGTGCTAAGCAGGAACTTATTAGGTGTCATTTGTAAGCACTGAGGTTGAGTTTGTGTTTACAGCAATTTTCTGTTAGTCTGCACCCCTGTTATGAGCAAATTCACTCTTTGCTGAAATGCTTATAGAGAAAATCAAGGTATTTTGGATATGACCGGCATAGGAAGCTTTGCTGAATGACCTAAGTAAATAAAAAATCTATTTTCTATGAATTTAGGGTAATTTTCCAGGTAATTTAGTCATCAGTGGCAATATGACACATTTATAAAAAGCAAAAAATACAAATGAACATTTATAGAAAAATAGACAAAGTGACAGATATACTACTGACTCAAATTGTCCAGCTATGAAATAGAGAGCTACAAAATGTGTTCAAAGGCTTCCTTCACGTTAATGAGTAAGACTATTAAATTACAGAAAGTTGAAACTGTAAAATAGCAGAAAATAAGTACAATTTCCATTTTCTTGACATCTTTCATATTATCTCAGCATTACAGCTGTCGAGGGAAATGTGTGATAAGTCTTCATTCTATGCACAGTCTCCATTCTGTGCACAAACACAATGGGACTAGATGTACTGAGAGACTCATACCAGTTTTTTAAAGTTCTTTGGTTCTTGGCACAGTGAGATAATTCACTTTTATTTATTTATTTTGAGACAGGGTCTCACTATGTAGTTCAGGCTGGCCTTGAACTCACTATGTAGCCCAGCCTGACCTCGAACTTGCAGTGATCCTCCTGCTTCAGCCTCCCGACTGCTGGGATTGCAGTGTATGCCACCACACCCAGCAGTAATTCACTATTAAATATATCCTCTGTACATTTACTATTAATATGATAAAGAGTTTGTGTCTGTTCCCTAATTTTATGATTTGAAAGGAGTTGTTTCTGAAGCTTTTTTGGGGGGAAATTTTAAATAGTCCCTGTCCTTGTTTCTCTGTCTTGCCTTGACTTTGGCAAAAGTTTTGTAATTCTGTGTTACTCTATTAACAAGCAGTATGGAATATCACACCACTTACCTAAAATTTATGAAGCAGTGATCAACTTTCTTGACAAAAATGTCATGATGAACGAGCTGCTTGCACGAATGGGAACAAGGAAACTTAATTCACGGAAGTTGCCTTAAACAGACATTATGAAGAATTTTTGTGCTATCTGCTAACTTCTACTGGTGTCTTGTCCCTATAGATAGGAACATTTGGTAGATAAGAGGAAAAGCATTTGAAGAAGAGGGGACATCTACATTTATTTTTGTTTGTAATTTTTTTTTTTTTTGGTGTGATGATGCTAGTGGAGGTTTTTGGCTGAAGGATCTTTCTTTTCCGTCCTTCCTCTCTCCCTTTCTCTCTCTTTCTCTCCCTTTCTCCCTCGCTGTCTCCCTTCCCCCTTCTCACCAAACTCTTAGAGGTTGAAGGGAGTTTTAGAAATCCTCTAGAGCAGGGATCAGCAATCTGTAGTACTTCAGCCAATCCAACATGACACCTATTTTGTAAGAACTCTGCTGAGATTTTCTAAAAATATTTTTTATGTTTAGGAAAACAATGAAAAGGAAAATAATATTTTGTGATATAATTATATGAAACTCACATTTCATTATCCATAAATCAATTTTTATTGGAATACAGCCACATTCATTCATTTATGTATTATGCTTTTATGTTATAGTGATAGAGTTGAATAGTTGTGACACAGACTACGTGCCTGTAGCAAGTCCTAAAATATTTACTCTCTGGAAAAGGAACTCAAGAAAATGATCCCATTTTCCATAGTATCAAAAAGAATAAAATAATTAGAAATAAATTTAAAGAAGGAGGTAAAGGCTCTGTACACTGAAAACTTTAAACACTGATAAAAGAAATAGAAGAAGACACAAGTAAATGGAACAATAGCCCATGTTTATGGATTAGAAGAATTAATATTATCAAACTGAGTATTGCCCAAAGCATTATACAGATTGAAAGTAATCCCTATCAAAACACTAATGGCAGGGTAGAGATATACTTAGTGGTGTAGAGCATTTGCCTAGCATGTCTGAGGCCTTGGGTTGAATCTCCAGGTTCAAAAAAATCACAATCAACCAATCAACGAAAACCGAATAGCATTTCTCACACAAATTGAAAAAAAAACCCTAAAAACCATATGTGTAATCACAAATGACTAGTCAAAGCCATATTGAGAAGAAAGAACAAATTTCGAAGTGTCACACTTCTGATTTCAAATTATATTACCAATCTATAATAATAAAAACCATAGGATACTGACATAAAGACAAATATGTAGGTCAATGGAACAGAATAAAGAGCCCAAAAATAAACCTACACATATACAATCATATGTGGAAAGAATAGTCTTCTCATTAAATCATGTTGGGTAAACTGGATATCCATTGTGCAGAAGAATGAAATTGGACCCTTATACCATACACAGTAATCAACTTAAAATCGATAAAAGACATAAACATAACCCCCCAAAACCATAAAATTCAGAATTAGCCTTGGCAATGATTTTTCCTGATGACACCAAAAGTTTAAGCAACCAAAGTAAAAATAAACAAATAGCACTATACATTAAAAAACTAAAAAAAAAAAAAAAGCAAAAAACAAAAACCTTCCATGCAGTAAAGGAAACAACCAAGTGATAAAGGATCCTGTGAACTGGGAGAAAATATTTGTAGGCCACGTAACTACTAAGTGCATAATCAATGGTTAATTTACGTGTGTGTGTGTGTGTGTGTGTGTGTGTGTGTGTGTGGAGAGAGAGAGCACTCATACAACTCATTAGCAAAAAAAAAAAATCAATTTTAAAATGGGCAAAGGACCTGAGTAGACATTTTTCCAAGGAAGATCTATAAATCTTTCGAGAGTTACCTGAAAAATGCTTAATATCACTAATCACCAGGGAAACGAATATAAAAACCACAACGAGATATCATCTCACACCTGTTAGGATGCTGTTATCAAAAAGATCAATAATAGCAAGTGTTGGTGAGGTTGTATAGAAAAGGAAACCCTGTACATTACTGATGAGATCATAAATTGGTACAACTATTTATGAAAAACAGTATGGAGATTCTTCCAGATATTAAAAATGGAACCAACATATGATCCCACCAATCCTTCTCATAGTTATATAACTTGAGGAAATTAAATCAACATTTCAAATTGATATCTGCATGCCTGTGCTCATTGTAGCATTATTCACAATATCCAAGATATGGAGACAAAGTATCCATTGACATATGAATGGATAAAGAAATTATGATGTGTGTGTGTTTGTGTATGTGTGTGTATTTTGTGTATCAAGTGGGGTATTACTATATATTTATAATGTTCATATGCACATCCATCTACATAATGGGCTGCTATTCAGCTTTTAAAAAAGAAAATTCTGCCATTTGCAACAACACAGCTGAGCCTGAGCATTATCCTAAGTGACATTATACTAAGTGAAATAAACCAGCCACACGAAAAATACCACAAGATCTCGCTTATGTGTGGAATCTAAAAAGATTGAAACAGAGAGAAGTTGGAGTTATAGTTCAGTGGTAGAACACTGACCTGGCATGTGCAAAGTCCTATATCCCCAGTATCACAAAAACCAAAACAAAATCATAGAAACAGTAGAATAGCAGTTTGTGGATAGGTCAGGGAGGCAGAGGAAATGGGGGCATGTTGGTCAAAAGATACAAATTTGCAGTTCTGTGGGATATGCAAGCCTAGAGATCTAATGTATACCATGGTGACTAGTTAATAATTCTATATTTTATACAGGCGATTCACTGAGATAGATTTCAGGTACTGTCATCATACACAAAGGTAACTGTGTGACTATATGGATATGTTAATTGTTAATTTACCTAATAGTCATCTCACTACACACACACACGTACATAAATACACATACACGCGCATGCACACACATACAGAGTTTGCCAAAAAATGTATACACACTTCAGGAAGAGAAAAACAGTGTAATGTCTTTTCAACAGATAGTGTTACCCTCATATGGGGGACCCTAGAGGATGTCATATATCTCAGAAAACCTTCTACACTGCCGGCCCTTAGAGAAGAAATTGAAAATGCATGTGCAGCAATCTCAATGACCAAAGTTACCCAAGCAGCAGTTTGCCATACTAATAAATATCTGGAAGCTAACTGCCACCACTTTGAGCACCTCTTGTAAATGTAGAGGCCAAAGGTAACTTGTATTAATCTCATGATGTCTCAATAAATTTAGTATTAAAATACTTACAAGTTTTTCTTTTCCTGAAGCGTGTGTATTTTTTTGGTGGATATAAGGCATATATAATGGATGTAATGTATATAATGTAATGTATGTAATGTATACAATGTATATAATGTATATAATGGATGGATAGGTCCATCCATTATATTGTACACCTTATATATAAAAAGATATATGTAGCTCTTATGTAGATAATGGTGATAAGTACTGTTAGGAATTATAGAGGATACCGGTGATAGAAGATTGTGGAGGGATTGCTTTTTGTATATTACGTTATACTTTTATTTTTTCTTAGAATTAGCTTTACCTTTGTTAATAAAGATTCCTTAAAACAAATTACTGTCCAGGGCTTTACAAAATAGTATTTACCAATTTCTGTTCTATAATCGAATTTATGATAATAGAATTCAGTCTGATGATTTTGTTTCTTAATGAATGAAGACCCAGGTAAAGTGAACTATCCAAAATTTTTATTCCATGCTACTATTTACTCATTCAATAAGCATTTACTGCTTACCTAACACAATATAAATCTTTTAACTTTCAACTTTCATCTGAGAGTTGTAATTAGAAACTCTTTTTAAAAATGAAATTTATTGGTATACTTCTAATATACATAAAGATCATATGCGTCATAGGGAATTTGTACCTGTACATAATATAACTTGATTCTTCGTTTTTTCCCTATTCCCCTACCTACAACCCTTCTTCCCCTGCTTATTTATAAAAGCTTTGTTTCCATATTTTTCCTTCTATTCTTTTTTTCCTTTTTCCTTCCTTCCTTTCCCCTCCCTCTCCCGGGTCCCCTTCCCATTTGAACATTTTCTTCCTACTTTCTAAAATGTATCTATCATCTATTTGGATCCTTATTTACACTTTTGGTTTCGTATACAAGAGAAACAATGCAATATTTAAACATATGTATCTGACATATTTCACTGAAAAGTATGGCCTCAAGGTACATCCGTTTACCTCAGATTTATCCTTCTTTATGGCAGAGTATTACTCCATTATATATAAAAACCACATTTTCTTTATCCATTCATCCATTGATGGGCATCTAGGCTGTTTCCAAGATTTAGCTATTACAAATTGTGCTGCTGTAAACATGGGTGTGTGTATATTGGTGTGGTATGATGCTTCTAATTGTTTGGGTAAAATGCCAAAAAAGGGGAATAACTATGTCAAATGGAACCTCTAGTTTTAGTTTTTTGAAGAATCTCCATACTGATTTCCATATTGGTTATACCAGTTTACACTCCCATCAACAGTGGAGAAGGGTTACTTTTTCCCCACAGCCTCACTGGCATTTGTTATTGGTTGATAGCCATTCTTTCTGGAGTGAGATGGAATCTCAGTGTTGTTTTAATTTGCATTTCGCACATGACCAGTGCTGTTGGAACATTTTTTTCATATGTTTATATGCTATTTATACTTTTTCACCTGAGAAGTATCTGTTCATTTCAGATGCCCATTTTTGGATTGGGTCTTTAAATTTGGGGAATCTAATTTTTTTGAGTTCGATATATATTCTAGATATTAGTCCTTTGTCTGATGAGTAGTGGGTAAAATTTTTTTTTCCCATTCAGTGGGTTGTCTTTTCACTCTGTTGGTGGTTTCTTTTTTTGTACAGAAACTTTTTAATATGATGAGATCCCAGTTGTTGATTCGTTGTAATATTTCCTGTGCAATTGGGCTTTTGTTCATAAAGTCTTTGCCTACACCTATGTCTTTAAAAGTTTTACCTATTTTATCTTCCCATAGATTGTTTTAATATTTTAGGTCTTTGATCTATTTCAATTTTAGTTTAGTTCATGGCGAGAGATATGGGTCTAGTTTTAATTTTTGGCATGTGTAAAGCCAGTTTTTCGAGCACCATTTATTGAAGAGGCTTCCAGTGGAGGTGTTTGGCCCCTTTTGTCAAAGATAAAATAGCTGAGTGTGCTTGGAGTTGTCTTTGCATCTTCTGTTTTGTTCCATTGATTCTCTGGTCTGTTTTTTTGCCAGTATCATGCTGGGTTTTTTTGTTTGTTTGTTGTTGTTTTTTTTTTTAATCACAGTAGCTTTGTAATATGGCTTCAAATTGGGAATTGTGACACCCCCTGCTTTGCATTTGTTGGCCAGAATTGCTTTTGCTATTCTAGTTCTTTTTTGTTTCTGTATGAATTTTAGAATTATTTTCTCTAGTTCTGTGAGGTATGCTGTTGGTATTTTGATTGGAAGTGCATTAAATCTGTATAACAGTTTTGGAAGTGAGGCAGTTTTCACTCTGTTGGTGTTGCCTATCGAAGAACAGGGAATATCTTTCCATTTTCTGATATCTTCTTCAATCTCCTTTTTCAGAGTACTGTAGTTTTCAGTGTATAGGTCCTTCACTTCCTTCATTAGATTGATCCCTAATTATTTTCATTTTTCTTAATAGAAACTCTTAAGTTAGCCTACCATTTCTCACACTTTCTTTCTCCCTTTTCTTCTTTTTTTTCCCCATACCCATTTTACCTGTAGCTAGGTTTCAGGCATTTGGGAAAAAAGAAAAACTTTTAAAGTAGATTAAATGTAGTTTTAAATCACAGTGGGTTCTCTTTAAGGCTATATCGAGAGCTTCATTTTAACCCTTTAGGTTTCAATCACAGATGATTAATGATCAGATAACTGTGTTCACACGTAACTATTTGATACTGTGAAGCATTGCATGTGTCATAGATGGATAGCTGTGAACTTACCTTCCAATCTAGTGTTCCAGGAATGCGACTATGTAATTGAATCTAAAATCCTTGATGGACTGTCAATATATTTGTAATTTCTTTATTTTTATTTTTTTATTTTTTGTATTGCATGTTATCACGCCCTGAGCTATACACCCAGCCCTTTAATCTCTTTTATTATTAGGTAATTCTTCTACTGTTTTAAACACTCAAGATAAGCAGAATTATCAAAGTTAATTACTGTAAATGACAGTCATTGGTAGTTACTAATTAAATTTATTAGGATTAATTTTTGTAAACACTGAATGTCATTTTAAAGGAAGAATGCAACTGCAACATGAGCAGGCTTCAATTTTATTAGCCTTTGTTCTTGGATATTGATCTCATTTACAGAGAGGTAGTTCTGTATTCTAGGTCAATGTGTTAGTGTTAAGTCATTTTATAAATCTTTATTGACTGTCTACCCAGAGCGAAGATTATTGTTTAATGATTAGTAGATAAATAGTGCTGACCTAAATGAGAGCATACATTATGCTCAGAAGTCACAGATTCTTCAATTTAGAAGTCCTTCCAGAATTTCTTCTTTTT
>PVJO010025790.1:0-22166 GCA_004026905.1 Hystrix cristata
TTTGGATTGGGTCTTTAAATTTAGGAGGTTTAATTTTTTTGAGTTCTTTGTATATTCTAGATGTTAGACCTTTGTCTGATGGATAGCTAGCAAAAATTTTTTCCCAGTCTGTGGGTTTTCTCCCTACTCTTTTGGTGATTTCTTTTGCTGTGCAAAAACTTTTCAATAGCATGTGGTCCCAAGCACTGATTCTTTGTATAATGCACAGGAAATGACACACTTTTGAACAAGCAATGGATCACAGAAGAAATCAAAGAAGAAATTTAAAAATTTGTGGAACTTAATGAGAATGTCTGTACAAATCACCACAATCTCTGGGACACTATAAAAGAAGCCATAAGAAGGAATTTTACTGCAACCAATGCTTACATTACAAAAACAGAGTGAGCTCAAATTAATACCCTTATGAGGAACCATAATATACTTGAGAAACAACAACAACTCAGGCCCAAATCAAAAGTGAGGGGATGCATAAAGATTAGAGGAGAAATCAATGAAATTAAAACCAAAAACCATACAAAAAAAAATCAACAAATCAGAGAGCTAGCTGTTCAAAAGAATAAACAAAGTAAATAAACCCCTACCCAAACTTACCAAAAGAGAGAAAAGACTCACATCAATGTTATTAGAAATGAAAAAGATGAAATCACAAAAATACTATCGAAATACAGAAGATAAAAAAAATCCAGAAGATAGTAACTACTATGGAAAATTAAATTCCAAAAATTAGAAAATTTTCAATAAATGGACAGATTTCTAGATTCAAAAAAATTACAAAAGCTGGACTAAAAGACACAAAAATACTGAACAATCCAATAAAAAGCAATGAAATTGAGACAGTAATGAAGAATCTGTCAACAAAGAAAAGCCCATGACTGGATGGATTCACTGCTGAATTTTACAAAACCTTTAACAATGTTATACAACCTATACTCCTCAAGTTCTTCAAGGAGAAAAAGATGGAGTGCTTCCTAATTCATTCATGGAAGCCAGGATCACACAGATGCCAAAACCAAATAAACATTCAAGTAAAAGAGAACAGTATGGGCTGATCTCCTTAATGGACATAGACACAAAAATCATCAACAAGGTACCAGCAAATAGAATGCACATCATCAAAAAGATCATACATCATGGTAAAGCAGGTTTAATCCAAGACATGCAAGGATGGTTCGACATATGCAGATCAATAAATGTAATGCATCACATAAAGAGAAGCAGGGTCATAAAAATGCATGATCATATCAATATATGAAGAAAAGACTTTTCACAAAACCCAACACCCTTTAATGGTAAGAACCCTGAAAAATATAGGTATAGAAGGACCATGCCTGAACTTAACAAAAGCTATTCATGACAAAACAACAACCAAACTCACCTTAAGTGAAGAAAAAACTAAAAGCTTTCCCTATAAAATCAAGAACAAGACAAGGATGCATACTGTCATAGCTTCTATTCAACGTAGTTCTCAAAACATTAGCCAGAGAAATTAGGCAAGAGAGAGAAATACAAGGGATACATACAGGAAAAGAAGAATGCAAATTATCATTATTTGCAGATGACATGATACTCTACATAGAAGACCCAAAGAACTCCACCAAAAAACTCATAGAATTAATAACCAACTTCAGCCATTTAGCAAGATAAAAAAATCAACATGAAATAATCAATAGCATTTGTGTACACCAATAATGAGCTCAGTGAGAAGGAAATTATAAAAACAGTACCATTCATGGAAGCATAAAAAAAATGAAATACCTAGGAAATAACCTAACCAAGGAAGTGAAAGACCTGTACAAAAAGTACTCTGAAAAAGGATATTGAGGAGAACATCAGAAAATGAAGTTATTAACTGCTCCTGCATAGGCAGAATTTATATTGACAAAATTGCCATACCCACAAAAGTGTTACACAGATTCAATGCAGTCCCAATCAAAACACAAGCACCGTACTTCACTAGATTTAGAGAAATTAATACTAAAATTCATATGAACTAGAAGAGACCCAGAATAGGAAAAGCAATTTTGAACAAGAGGAAAGCAGGAGGCATCAAAATACCTGACTTCAACCTATACTATAAAGCAACAGTGATTAAAATAATAAAGGCATGCTACTGAAAGACACATAGGTGGAACAATGGAACAGAATAGAGTATAAAGAAATATCTCCAGACACATTCAGCTATTTGGTCTTTTAAATTAATTTTATCGGATGCTTCTCTTCCCCATACCCCGTCCCTTGTTCCACTTCCCATTTGAATACTTTGTTCCTACTTCCCAATATCTATTGTCCAATTTGCGTCCTTATTTACCCTTTTATTTTCTCACATAAGAGAAACAGTATGATTTTTAAACATGTGTCGGATTTATTTCACTTAAAATATTGTCTCAAGGTGCATCCATTTACGCAAGCTGTCTCAAGTTTATCTTTCTTTATGGCAGAGTACTAATCTGCTGTATATAAAAACCACATTTTGGCTTGGGGATTTAGCTCAGTGGTAAAAGCACTTGACTAGCAAGCCCAAGGCCCTGAGTTCAATTCCTAGCACCCCTGCCCCGAAAAAGAAAAAAACACATTTTCTTTATGCATTTGTCCTTTGATGGGCATCTGGGCTATTTCCAATATTTAGCTATTATGAATTCTGCTGCTGTAAACATGAGCATGCATTTAATAATGTAACATAATGCTTTTAATTATCTCAGGAAGATACCAAGAAGTGGAATATCTGGGTCAAATGGAACATATAGTTTTAATTTTTTGAGGAATCTCCATACTGATTTCTAAATTGGTTTTACCAGTTCACATTCCCTTCAGCAGTGGAGAAGGGTTCCTTTTTCCCTAAAATCTCACTAGCATTTGTTATTGGTTGATTTCTTTATGAAAGCCATTCTTTCTGAAGTGAGATATAATCTTGGTATTGTTTTAATTTGCATTTCTCAAATGACCAGTGACATTGAACATTTTTTTTTAATTTTTTATTTTTACCAAGAACATGTAATGGTACATTGTATACATAATGATCATAATCAACATGGTTATTTTGTACCTGTACATGATACATCTTGGTTTTCCCCCCTCTTCCCCCCTTCCCCTCCCCTCCCTTCCATTCACCCACCCCTCCCTATTTGCAACAAGTGTAGTTACATTTTACCATTTTTTCCCCTTTCATCTTACTTTTCTTTTAACCTTCTTCTTTATCCCCCTTTTCCCTATCTAGTTCTCCTCTCTTTTGAATACTATCTCTCTTTTTTTAAAACATAATATCTATTCTACCCCTATTTATTTTATGTTTGTACTTCTTCATATGAGAAGTGTCTATTCATTTCAGGTGCCCATTTTTGGATTGGGTCCTTAAATTTGGGAGGGTTTCTTGTATGCAGGATATTGTTGGATCTTCTTTCTTGTATGCATGATATTGTTGGATCTTATTTCTTGATCCGTTCTGCAAGTCTGTTTCTTTTGATTGGTGAATTGAGACCATTTAACCACTGATAGTTAAAACTGATATGTATTGGCTTATCCTTATCATATTATTTTCCTGTTGTTGGTTCCCTTTCTCGCCCCTCTCTTTAATTGCTTACCTTCCCTGGTGGGCTCATTCTATTGGGATTCATGGAATTGTTGTCTTTGTTGTCTTTTTCCAGAATAACCTTTCGAAATTTTTGTAGTTCTGGTTTGGTGGTTGTGAATTTCTCCAGGTGTTCTTTATCATGGAAGTACCTTATTTCTCCATCAATTTTGAAATATAATTTTGTGAGGTACATCATTCTTATTTGGAGGTTGTTTTCTTTTAGTTCTTGAAATAATTCATTCCAAGATCTCCTTGACTTAAGGGTTTGTGTCAAGAAGGCTACTGTGATTCAGAAGGGCTTTTCTTTGTGGGTGATTTGTTTCTTTTCTCTAACAGCTTTTATTATTCTGTTCTTTCTTAGAAGCAAGGCTGAAGGACAAAGGAAGCTTACCCAAAGTTTGGAAAACTGGTGAAGAAGACAGGAGGGAAAGAGAGAAGGAAAAAAAACAACTAAACAAAACAAAACAAAAAAACCCTAAAAACAATGTTCACACTCATGAAAAAACAAAAACAATCGAGAAAAACAGGAAAAAAGCAAAGAAAAAGAAAAGAGGTATTTCTATTATTTCAATCCTGTGGTTACTTTCTGGGGTCTACAGTTTTGTGGTAGTGTCCAATTCAGTACTTGTCTATGCTGTCACTGGTAGAAAAAAGGGGCAGAGTCCAGATATGTGCTGGATGGTCCCAGCAAACTTGCAGTACAATTAGGGTGAGGTACTAGATAATCCCAGCCAGCCTGCAGTAGGAACAGTGCAGTATGCCAATTCCAGTGCCTTCAACTCCACAGTTCAGGCTGCTCCTGGCCTCTGGTTGTGGATTTGGGGCTTGACTTGTTCAGCCTACAACAACTGGGTATCTCTTGCTGGCCTGACCTTTGGAGATACCTTCTTGCTGGGTATCTCTTGCTGGCCTCTCTATCTCTAGATGTGTCCTGCAGTTGTGCTTCAGCCAGTCACTGGGAGCCCTGAGATGAAGCCATTTATGGCTCCCCCCTAAAATGGCATCTGACCAAGCACCCTCTGGGGATGCTTGGACTGAGGTCACTCATGAATTGTAGCTCACATCATCTACTGTTACATTCCACTGGCATGTTTCTCCCTGGAGGCCTCTAGAGTCACCACCTCTCACAGTCTCTCTGTAACTTCCAGCCTCCTCTCTTACACTGTGAGCTGACAGTCCAGGAGAAAGTGTAGTTTGCCACCTCCTTTTTGAGGTCTGTCTCTTCACTTTCCCTGTGGGCTCAAATTCTCCCTTCAGATCCTGCCTGGGTCCTGGGGATCGACCTCCTTCCTCCTTTTCTTCCCCGAGTTGTTATATTCCAGCATCTGGATTGTGAATCTCAGATAGATAGATTTGCTGCTGTTTACTGCTTCACCATCTTCCCAGAAGTCCTCCCAGCTATTTGAGCTTTGACAAATGGGACAAAAACATACATTGAAGGAAAGATCACCTATTCAACAAATGGTGCTTAGAAAACTGGGTATCTGTTTGCAGAAGTTTGAAGCTGGACTCGTGTCTCTCACCATGTACCAAACTAAAATCAAAATGGATCAAAAATCTAAACATTAAAACAGAAAAACTGAACCTAATGGAAGATAAAATAGGTAAAACACTTGAAGTCAAAGGTGTAGGAAAGGATTTCCTAAGTAGAACTGCAGTTACACAAAAAATAACAGCAAGAACCAACAAATGGAATTATATCAAATTAACAAACTTCTGCACAGTAAAGAAATCAATTACTAGAGCGAAAAGATACTTACAGAATGGGAAAATATTTTTGTCAGCTATAGCTCAAATAACCAATATCTAGAACATATAAATAACTTTAAGAAATTAGATGACCTAGAATAAAAGACCTAAACAATAAATGGGCAAATGAAATGAATAGATATTTCTCTGAGGAATAAATGCAAATTGCCAACAAATACATGGTAAAACGTTCAATATATCTGGCCATTAGAGAAATGCAAAGTAAAACAAAGCTAAGATTCCATCTTACCCCAGAAAGAATGGCAAACATCAAGAAGTCAAAAAATAACAAATGCTGGCATGACTGCAGTGAAAATGGAACAGTCCTACCTTGTTGATCAGAAAATAAACTAGTACGATCATTGTGGAAATCAGCATGGAGTGTTCTCAAAGAACTAAAAGTAAAAATTCTGTACAACCCAACTATCCTCTTCTATATATCTTCCCTGAAAAGCTAAAGACATCATACTATAGCAACACGTGTGTACCAATGTTTGCAGCAGTACAATTAATAATAGCTAAATTCTGGAAAGAGTCCGTATACCTATCAACAGATGATTGGATAAAGAAAATGTGGTATCTATGCATAATGGAATACCATTTGGCTATGAAGAAGGGCAAATCTGAGACATTTCTAGGAAAAATGGATGTACCTGGAAAATGTAATGTTGAATGAAATAAATCAGACAAACAAACAAATTTAAATGCTGTGTAGTATCTCCCATTTGAGAAAGGCAAATTACAAACATAGAGCACAATAAAGGATGAATAGAAGAAGATAAGAGGATAGATCCCTTGCAAATGGGAAGGGATCCTGAAGACTGATGGAAAGGGGAAATAAAAAAAGGTATGCCATGTTCAAGAACCTAATAACCTCAATGAATGTAAACACTATGAGCTGAGATTAATAATATCAACAAGAATGAGAATGGGGAAAGGTGATTTAGAGGAGGAGAGAGGCAGGTGGGAGGGAAGGGACCATGATTAAAAAGAAAAACAACTGTATTATATACACGTACTCCCCACAATGATTGTAAACTGCATGAACTGCAAACATGTACTAAAAAAAAGAAAGAAAAGAAAAGAAATACAGGAGGAAAGCTATTATTTCAAAGTGGCTTTTACTGTGATTTTCTAATTTTTATATTTCCTACGCTCTTGAAATGCTGGCCATATTTAAAATTATTTATAAGAGATGATGGGATGGAATAACTAAAAATAATAAAAATTAACCAATTCCCATCAATTCACACCATACTTTCAAGCAACATAGCACTTTAGTGTTCTCAAAGCAATTTTGGACAAATTAAAACCACATGACAACCTTGGGCCATTATTGTCTCTACTTCAGGATAAGATCTAGTAAGATGAAGAGGGAACAGACCTGGAGCAGAATCCCAACCCCACATGAGAATCAACTGACCCAATACTGGACAAGGACAACACCCAGGAAGAGAAGGGACAACCAGATCCCATGACTGTCAACATTAAGTCCAACAGCCCACTCGAGCCCCTGCCTTGTGACCTACATCTGATGAAGAGAACAAGGCTGATCACATTCTCTAACTACCAATGGGAGCAAGAACACGCCTTGGCTTGGATGTTAACCTCACTCTGGGGGGAATAAACAGAGGGGCCTCTAGTGCAAGGAGGGTACCTCAAAAACCCATAGGCCCTAAAGTTAGGCATAGAAAATCATGGCTGACTAGATACCAAGACTGCAGATCATGTAAAGAAACTACTTGTTCAATAACACAGGAACTTTTTCATTGACTTGATCTTTAAAAAATTTTTCTATTTTGTATTTTTTTTAATCTTTCCTTCATTGAGGTTTTTCAGGGTTTGGGAAAACCTCCCACTTTTTTCTCTTCTTCTAGTGTTTCTTTTTGCCTTTTATCTTTTTCCTTTTCAACTTGGTTTTCACTTCCTCATTTTTCTTGTTATATCCCGTTTTTGCTGTTTTTCTTCTATCTCCTTTTTCATGTTCATTTTTTCCAGTGATGGTTCTCTATCCCTATTAATTTCCTTTTAGTCCTCAATAGTTCCCCTTATTTCTTTCTCCCTTTTCGTATACTATTGATTAATTTTTAAAATTTTGCTTTTTTCATTCCCTGGTTCCTCACCTCCTCCACTTCTCTTCTACTAGTATAACTTCAAAGCTTTATTAATCTCTAGGTAAATAGTTAAATTTATGCTATTTCTGTTGGATACTGTACTATTGTTAGTAGAAGTTAAGTTGTTCCACTTATTAGAGGTTTGCTGTAGGTCAAAAGTAGGTCAATATTGGGTTTGTCTGTGTGGCCATAATATAATTATAGACCTCTATTTTTTTTTTAATTTTTTTTTTTGAAGCTGGGGATCGAACTCAGGGCCTCATGCTTGCGAGGCAAGCACTCTAACCACTGAGCTAAATCCCCGGCGCTTATAGACCTCTATCTTATGGACAAGGGTGGTGATTTATTGATCTGTAGAGTGTATCAACACAGAGTTTGTATTTAATGCTGTAATTGATGCTGATTTTATTATTATAGCCAAGGGGACATAGCTGTTGCTGTTAATTGATTTTCTTGAGATGCCAATATCTAGATTGCATTGGTATCATTCACAGTATTATGGTCCATTCTAGGAAGTACTGGGCCAAACATGAAGCAACCTCACATCTCAAGTAAATGGAGGTGGTTGGATCCTGGGACAGAGGCAAAGGCCAGTAATTACTCATGCCCAGAAGACACCAGTGAAAAGTAGACATTAACTAAAGAGGTCTCCATAATAGAAAAAAAAAAACTTTCCACAACAATAAACTCACAAACCTCAACACAGAACAACAACAACAACAAAAAATCACACGAAATAGAAATGTGGGAAGACAAGCCAACAAAATGCCTCCAAAAATCCCAACTCCACCGTCGCTGATTTGTGGGGCATGAAAGGGGAGGAAACCAAAAGCCTCACACCTGAATTATTCAAAACAGCATCAAAGGAGAAAACAAAGTGGTTCAACAAGGAATTGGCAAGTTCTAAGTAGATATAAATAATAAGGTACTGGGCCAATTAAAATCATAAGCAAATCTAAAAAAGGCACTAATAAAAAGATAGAAGAGCTAAATAAAATTATGCAAAACATGCATGACCAGCATAGATAAGAATTAGAGTCCATAAAAGGGCTCCAAATAGAAATTCAGGAGATCAAAAATTCTACTGAAAGTATAGGCAGCAGAAATAACCAGTGAGAGGACAGAGTCCAGACCTAGAAGATAGGGCTGTTGTTGGTGACCAATTAATAAGAGATACTTTTTTAAATTTTTTTTATTTTTTACCATGTATTTGGTACATTGTATACATAATGATCACATTCATCATGGTTATTTTGTACCTGTACATGATGTATCTTGGTTCCACCTCTTCCCCATCCCTCCCTTTCACTCCCCTCTCTTCCCTATTTACAGCAGGATTATTGACATTTTTAAATTTTTTCCCTTTCCCCTTTCTTTCCTTTTTCCCTTTCTTCTTTTCCCCTTCTCCCTTTCTAGTTCTCCTCAATAAAAGACACTTTAAAAACAGAAAGAGAACATGAAAAATGGATCCAACAGCTCCTAGATTAAGCAAAGTAGGCTAATCTAAGATTAATTCAAATTAGTGAAAAATCAGTAGAACAAATAGCATAAAAAAACATGTTTACTGAGATACTAGCAGAAAACTTTCCAAATAAGATAAAAGAATTTAACAAACAGAGAAGTGAGGCAGATAGACTCCTGCATAGCCGTAATCAGAAAAGAACCTCTTCTCAACACTTTATAGAAAAAATCCTGGAAGTCCAACACAAGATATCTTAAATGTGGTTAGAGAAAATCAACAATCACTTGTAAAGGGAAACCCATTAGGATCACAGCGGACTTCTCAACACAAACTTTAAGATCAGGAGAACTTGACATATAAGTGTTTCAAACCCTAAAAGAAAACAATCTGTAACCCAGGCTGACATATCCTACAAAACTATCTTTCAAAATTGATGGAAAAATAAAATACTTTCATGTTAAAGAGCACATAAATTTATGATCACCAAACCAGTACTCCAAAAATTTCTCAAGGATATTCTACAGAGATAATGAAGAAAACAATGACAAGAAGTCTAATAAAGTGAACATAGCCTGTAGGGTGAGTATTTAAGTGGAAGAGGAAAAAATGGAATCAATAAAAGGAAAATAAGGCAACGACAGGATGTTCTCAATTCCCCAATCAAGAGACACAGGCTGGCATAATGGATTAAGGCACAAAATTCAATGGTATGCTGTATAGAAGAAATACTTTTAATCTAAAAAAACCCCAAAAACTCATAGACTAAAACTCAAGGGATGGAAAACAATATTCCATGCAACAGGAACCCAAAAGAAAGCAGGTATACCTATCTTACATGCATACAACGAGGACTTCAAGCCAAAACCACTCAAAAGACCAGAGAAGGTCACCACATATTGGTCAAGGGAACAATCCAACAGGAAGAAGTAACAATTATTAACATATATGCACCAAACAACGGTGCATCTAACTTCATAAACAGATACTACTGGACATAAAACATCAGATGAGCATAAAGACAATTATAGTGGGGTTCCTCAATGCCCCACTATCACAAATAGACAGGTCAAATAGACAAAAATTAGAATTGAACAAAACCTTTGAACAAATGGACATAATAGATATCTACAAAGTGTTCCACCCAACAACAGAATACACATTCTTTTCAGCTGCACCTTGAACATTCTCCAAAATAGACCACATACTAGCCAATAAATCAACGTTAAAGAAATGTAAAAGAAATGATATTATGCCTTGCATATTATCAGACAAAAATGCAATGAAATTAGAAATAAACAGCAAAAGAAAACACAGAAATTATGCAAATACAAGGAAACTAAGCCATATACTCTTAAATAAACAATGGGTTACAGAAGAAATCAAGAAAGAAATAAGACAGTTTTTATAAACGAAATGATAATGCCAGTACAACATACCAGAGCTTATGGGACACAACAAAAGCAGCCCTAAGAGGGAAGTTTATGGCCATGAATGTCCACATCACAAAAACAAAGCAAGCCCAAACAAATAACCTCATGCTGCACATCAAGGTCCTAGAAAACAAGAAAAATCTAAACCCAAACCTAATACAAGGAAGGAAATTATAAAGATACAAGCAGAAATCAATAAAATTGAGAACAAAAAATTAATGAAGAGTTGGTTCTTTGAAAGAACAAACAAAAAAGAAAAACCTTTGGACAATCTAACCAAAAAAAAGGAGTGGAAAGATCCAAATCAATCCAAATAGAAATGAGCAAGATGAAATTACAATGGATACTGCAGAAATAAAAACCATTATTAACTACTTTATAAACCTGTACACCAATAAGATTGAGAATTCAGAAGAAATGGATAGATCCCTAGATTCATATAAATTATCAAAATTGAACTAAGACTTAAAAACTCTGAATAATCCAATAATAAGCAATGAAATTGAAGCAGTAATAAATAACCTACCAACTAAGAAAAACTCAGGTCTGGATGGGCCCATTGCTGAATTCTACAAAAATTTCAGCACTATGTACATCTAAAATGTACCATTAAAACAAAATTTAAAAAAAAAACAAAACTTCAGGGATGTTCTAATACTATACTCCTTGTCTTAGTTACTTTTCTTGTTGCTGGGAGAAAATACCCATTGCCCAAAGTTAAAGAAGGAAAGGTTTATTTGCTTTATAGTTCATAGAGGTTTCAGTTCACAGTCAGCTGGCTCCAAGGCAGAGTGGCATGGCAGAGGGGCATCACAGAGGAGAAGCAGTTCATGGTGGGCAGAAGGTATCAAAGCAATCAAGCAAGGGATTGATAAGCCTCTTTCTGTTCCCTACATTTTATCCAGGGCCATATTACCCCTAAGAGCAGGTAGCACTCGACCCTTAATCCTAGCATCACATTCTTGATCCCAGCAAAACCAATCAGTGGACTAATTTAGTAATCACACACTTTAGATTCAGCAACCTCTGATAAAGCCCCACCTATGAGTGTATGAGGTTTTGGGGGGACATCTGGACACAAACCATAACACTCCTCAAGCTTTTAGTGCAATTCAAAGGGAAGGAGTACTCCCAAAGTCATTCCTGAAAGGTACTATTACTCTGATTCCAAAACCAAACACGGATCCAACCAAAAAAGAGAACTATAGACCAATCTCTTTAATGAATACAGATGCAAAATCCTCAACAAGGTACTGGTAAAGAGAATACAACAAATCGTCAAAACATCATACATCATTACCACATAGGCTTCAGCCCAGGGTGGTCAATATATGCAAATCAATAAATGTAATACATCACATAAAGAGAACCAAGGACAAAAATCACATGATCATTTCAATAGATGCAGAAAAAACTTTGATAAAAAATCCACTATTCTTGCATGGTAAAAACCCTGAAGAAAATAAGTGCAGAAGGACATTATCTCAATCTGCAAAACAGGCATTTATGACAAACCTACTGCTGACATCATGTTAAATGGAGAAAAACTGAAAGCCTTCCCTCTAAAATCAGGAACAGGGGTTTGGGGATTTAGCTCAGTAGTAAGAGTGCTTGCCTAGCAAGTGCAAGGCCCTGAGTTTGATCCCCAGCACCCAAAATAAATAAATTAATTAAGTAATTAATTAAAAATAGAATAAAATCAAGAACAAGACAAGGATGTCCACTGTGACCACTCCTGTTCAATATAGTACTTGAAACATCAGCAAGATCAATTAGGCAAGAGAAAGAAATGAAAGTGATATCTATAGGAAAGGAAGGTGTCAAATTATCATAATTTGTATATGACATGATCCTCTACATATAAGGACAAAATAATTTCACCAAAAGGCTCCTAGGATTAATAACCAATGTCAGTAATGTAGCATGATACAAAATCAACACTCAAAAATCAATAACATTCCCATACAATAATAATGACCCAATGAGAAAGAAATTAGGGGAAAATACCATTCATAATAGCACCAAGAAAACTTAAATACTTAGGAATTAACTAAAGAAGTGAAAGACCATTACAAAATAAACTACAGTACTCTGAAAAAGAAAATCAAAGAGGACTTTATAAAATGGAAAAATATCCCCTGTAAGTGAATAAGCAGAACCAATATAGGCAAAATGGCCAAACTTCCAAAATTAATATACAGATTTCATGCAAACCCAATCAAAATTCCAACAGCATTCTTCACAAAACTGGAGAAAACCATCCTAAAATTCATATGGAACTAGAAAAGAGCTAGTATACCAAAAGAAATCCTGGGTAAAAAGGACAAAGTGGGAAATATCAGAACTCTGGAATCAAAGTTATATTACAAAGCTACTATGATAAAAACAGCATGGTACTGAGGATCAATGGAACAGAATAGAGGATGCAGAAACGACCCCAAGTATATTCACCTGTGTGATCTTTGACAAAGGGCCAAAAAAACACAGGATTTAAAATAGCCCCTTCAATAAATGGTGTTGAGAAAACTTCCTATCCATATGCAGATGTTTAAATCTAGACCCATATCCCACACCATGTACCACATTAAAATGGATCAAAGAACTAAATATTAAACCATAAACACTTAACCTGCTGAAAGATAAAATAGAGAAAATTCCTGAAGTCATAGATGTAAACAAGGACTTCCTGAACAGAACCCTAATGTGCAGGATTTCGTTCTGAGAATCAACAAATGGGATCATAGCAAATTAAGAAGCTTGTGTGCAGCAAGAGAAACAGCCAATGAAATGAAAAAACACCTAAAGAAACAATCAATGAAATGAAAAAACACCTAAAGAATGGGAAAAAAATTTGCCAACAATTCCTCAGAGGACTCATATCTAGAATATATAAAGAACTCAAAAAATTTGACCCCCCAAAATAAAAGACCCAATGAAAAAATGGCCAAATTGGGGTTGGGGATGTAGCTCAAGTGGTAGAGCACTTGCCTAGCAAGGGCAAAGCCCTGAGTTTGATCCCCAGCAAACACACACACACACACACACACACACACACACACACACACACACACACAAATAAATGGCCAAGTGAAATGAATAGACACATCGCAGAAGAAGTACAAATGGCCATAAAATACATGAAGAAATCCTCAACATCACTGGCCACTACAGAAATGCAAATTAAATCAACACTGAGATTTCATGTTACTCCAGTAACAATGGCCATCATCAAGAAAGCAAATAATTACAAATTCTGAAGAGACTGCAGGGAAAAGGGAACCCTTCTAATGGCTGGTGGGAATGTAAACTAGTATGACCACTGTGGAAATCAGTAGGGAGATTCCTCAAAAAACCTGAAACTAGAAATTACATTTGACTCAGCTATTCTCCTTCTAGGCATTTTCCTGAAAGAGTTAAAGACATCATATTACATACCCATGTTTAGAGCAGCACAATTCATAATAGCTAAATCTTCAAAGCAGCCTATATATGTCATCAATAGATGAATGGATAATGAAAATGTGGTATTTACATGCAATGGAGTACTACTGTGCCATAAAGAAAGACAAAGTCGATTCATTTGTGGGAAAATAGGTGCACCTTGAGAGCATAATGTTAAGTGAAAGAAATCAGACACATGAGCTTAAATATCACATGACTTCTCTTATTATGAGAAACAAATTATAAAGAGCAAAATAAAAGATAGATAATAGGAAGTAGGGAGATAGATCTTTCTCAAATGGGAAAGGGAACAAGATATGGAGGTAGGGAGGAGAAGAGGAGGGATAGGGGGTGAAAAAAGGAATTTGAATGTGTTATGTACATAAACCAACTCCACACAAGGAATGTAAACATTATGTACTGAAAACATGTACAAAAGGAAAAAAAGGAATGGGATCAAGAGATGTATGGAGGGGGGAGGAAGGGAAGGAAAAGAGGATGAAAAAAGGAATTAAAATGTGTCATACACATGTACCAGCTTCCCACAAGGAATGTAAACATTATGTACTTCACACATGTACTAATAAAAAAAAACTTATGGCACAGACATGAGAAAAGTAAGGTGAGGAGGCTTGCTTAAGTTCATAAAAGTAGTGAGCAAAGGCAAAACTGGGCCAAGCACAGTGGCACATGCCTGTAACCCCAGGTACTTGGGAGGCTGAGGCAGGAGGATGGCAAGTACGAGGCTTGCCTGGGCAATTTAGGAAGACCCTACCACAAAATAAAAAACAAAAAGGGCTGAGGAGGCAGCTTAGTGGTAGAACTCTCCTAGACTTGATCTCCAGTACCATAAAAAAAAAAAAAATGGGACTTGAACCCAAGCAGTATTAGATTAAATTATTCTTTCTGGCCTCGAACCTGCAATCCTCCTGCCTCAGCCTCTTGACTAGCCGGGATTACAGGCATGAACCGTTGCACCCAGCTTCCAAGCAGTATTCTTTATACCACAGTACACCTATCTTGAGGGGGGGAAAAAAGGAAAAGAAAAATAGAACAAATATTTACTAGGCTAACTCCCCTGGAAAACTATAGTCAGCTTTAGATTTCATACTAAAGGAGTAGCGGTTTCCTTTAGTGTGAGTAGAGATGAAATAACGTAATCATTCTGTAAGTTCTCCATTCTGCTTGCCTTCGCTCGTGAAGATGTCTCTACTCAGATTTAGCAAGTCAATACAAAATTTTTAGGGAATACCTGCAATAGAGTGCAATGTTGGACTAGTAGAAATTACAGTTATCGTCTCACACATCTTACTAACTAGTGGACAAGATAGGTGTCTAACAAACCACCTAACAAACAATCCCAAAATTTAATAGTTTAAGACGACAGCAACCATTTATTATTACCTATGATTACACGGGTTGGCTGGGTTCAGCTGAGCAGTGCTGCATCTCTACTATGATTTGGTGGTCCCAGCACCAACACCAGGTTCAGCAAGGAAGATTAAAATAGGAATGGAGGAGCATTTAAAGTAGAATCGAGGGCAGACCAGGGGACTGTGAGAACAGAACTTACTTTTCCCAGCAAAGACGTGTGGCAATATGCATGGAATAGTGCCAAAGAGAGGAGCTAATCTTAGCTTCCAGAGTTTCTATGGGGGCTTAGTCATGGAAACATGTCTTCTACAGAGCTGACTTTAGTATCCAGCCCCTCCAAAATGAAGCTAATACCATATGGCCTAAGGCCCCCTCGGTAAACCACAGTATTAGCAAAACACTCTCTGGTGAGGCACACAGGCCCCGGATAAACAGTCTTGATTTCAAGGGCTTGGAGGTTAACTTTCAAAAGTTGGGCAAAGAGGAAATTTTTCTTTTGTCCAGGTTAATCCTCGGTTGCCTGTCTATATGGTGTCTTGTGGGGCTGCAGACTACTGAAGACTTGATTAGACCGCAATGTCCAAAACAGTTCACTCACATGGTGTTAATTGGTGCTGGCTATTGGCTAAAGTCTCAGCTGGGGCCATCCACTAGAACATCTTATGCATAGTCTCTTTGGCAACTTGTCCATCTCAAAACATGGGCAGTGTGTTGCAAGAGGGACCCTTTGGATATATAAAAACAGAAATTGTCTTAGGGCCCAGACTTGGAAGTTGCAAAGTGTCACTTTTGCTGTATTCTACTGATGAAAGAAAGTCACAGATTAGGCCAGATTCAAGAGGAAAGTCAATAGTCTCTATCTCCTGCTGGGAGAAGGGAAAATAGCTTACAGCCATATTTAACATACAGAACAGCAGATATGTTTTCTTCTGAAGGGACAAAGTTTTCTAAACACCACTAACACTGGAGGACCCACTATGAATCCTTTTTGGAACAAGAAAAGCTGGAGGAGAGTATAGCTTATATTCTGAATCCTACTCTAGATCTCAGAACTTCAGAGGAGTTGGGGCCAAGAACAGACCACACATGTATGCCTTGTTTGTAAGAAGCGTACAGTCTATGTGCCAAACTAGAGGAGAGATCATAAGTGTTTTGTCATCTGCAGCTGATGATTGCAGTCAATGGAAAACATTTCTAAAAGCGGTCACCCTTGCAATGCCCCTGGCCAAAAGAAGCTAACTTCTCCATGTCTTCTTTCTGGGACCTGAACCACTCTCTAGAACCTTCAAGTATTTAAGAATTTTATTCTGGGCCGGGGATGTAGCTCAGTGGTAGAGTGCTTGCCTAGCACGCATGAGACCCTGAGTTCCAGGTTTCATTGCTGAAAGAGCACTTTCGTTTGGTAAATCTGTACCACTGAGCTGACTCTACTAGCCCTAAATTTAGCTTGAGCCACATGAAGAAGGCTTGGAAGGCCATCTGTACATGTGAAATCTCCTTAAGACAAACAGTTCTGGATTCCTTTAACCTTAGAAATACTTGGTAAAACAACAAAATTGTTCAACAAAGTGACCAAGTTCAAGACACCACACTTTCAGTTCTAGTTTAAGAAAAGGTATTGTTTTCATGGCTTTAGTTATACCCTACCTCACTGAAAAAGGTGTCAAACTTTCAAAATAAACAAGGAGGAAATCCTAAACTTCCTAACAGTGTCAAAATGTGATGGATCAGAAAGAAGCAACAGATAAATCCACATAATCACAGGCTTCCACAGCTCTCTCGCAATCACAGAACAAGAAGGCAAGAAATCAGTAAATGTAAGATGATTTGTATAGCACTATCAAATAACTTCACCAAAGAGACATTTATAGAACACTCATCCAACAAGAGCAGAATAAACATTCTTCCTAAGTGCACAGAGCGCATGTGCCAAAATAGACCATATTCTAGGGCACATAACAAACCTTAACGAATTAAAAACAATAGAAAGTGTACAAAGCACATTCTTAGGCTATGACAAAACTGAACTAGAAATCAATACAGAAAAGATCTTGAAAATCCCCAAATATTTATAAATTCAACAATAAACTAAGTAATCCATGAGTCAAAATAAGAGCCTAAAGGAAAAATTTTAAATATTTTACAGTAGAGCTAAAATACAATATATAAAAATTTATGGTGGCAAAATATGAATGAACTTTGAAAACATTATACTGAATGAAATGTGCCAGATATAAAAAGACAGATATTACATAATTCCACTTATACAAAGTACCTAATATCGAGAAAGTCATAGAAGCCGAAAGTAGAATAGAGGTTACCAGAGGTGAAGGTTTGGAGGAGCAGAGAGTTTAGTGCACATGAGTTTCTGTTTGGAACGATGAAAAAATTCTGGAGATGAAAGGTAGTGATGGCTGCATCACGTTGTGAATTTATTCAGTGCCATCTTACACTTAAAAATTACAAAAATGGTAAAGTGTATTTATGTATATTGTACCACAATAAGAAGTATAAAAAATATGTGATAATGATTAAATAGTACATGCAGAGAAATTTATAGTACTGCATTAAGTGCAGATATTAGAAAAGAATGTTAACAAGGAATTGGGCTTCATTCCCAGGACTACAAGGAAAAAGAGAGAAAAAGGACGAAAAGATGGAAGAAAAGAGTTACAGATTCAAGAAACTGCGAAAAACCCAAATAGGACAAACCTATATTCATGCCCAGTTATAGTGAGATCAAATTTCTAAAAACAAAAGACAGAAAACATCTGCTAAAGGATATGCTCAAAATTAAAAATTCAGAGGGATGTACTTAACTTTCAAGCTCCTTTTGGAAAGGAAAAGGCAATAAACAGAAACAAAGATGCAAGTTACAGACCCATGTTCATTCTTATTTCATACAAATTAGAATAATTATTCATATTTATCTTCAATATCAAAACAGCATTTAAAACCTACATATTTATTATTCATTTATTTATATCTTGTCTTAAACACATATGAGGCCAAACTTAAAGACAAATATATTCAAACGTTTAACCCAGTTATTTTGGTTTCATTAAATCTAAAAAGATGGCAAATATTATTCAGCTAGTATGACAGGCAGACTAATGCCCCCTGAGGTCTCATCCTCATTTGTGTTCGTGTGTTCTCTCTCTCTCTCTCTCTCTCTCTCTCTCTCTCTCCCCCCTCCCCCCCCTGTTGTAACTCGTTACTATTATAAACAGCTAAGTTAACATAGAAATTAATATGTGGTCAGAGAGGGATTGGACCCTCGAGGAAGTCAGCCTGAAAGATAAAGACATCAAAATTGTTGTTCTTCCCATATCCCTTGCTATGTGACTCATTTCCTTATTGGATCAATATTATCTAAGCAACTATACTTGTAATCCTCTAGGTTGATTGTAGTTTGACCCACATTGTACCCATGATGTGACTTTGCTGTATAAATTACCCCTTGACAAAGAGCTTCAGTGGCCACCCACCTGTGACCCCTCCAGAAAACCCGGAAGTGATTCTTCTCATTTCCAATAAAACTCTCCTAACTTCCTCCTTCGGTTTGTAACTTCGTTCCTCCATGTTGTAAGACCACAAACTCGGCACAGCTGACATCTAACAGGTTAGGAGTTATTTTCCCCATAATATTACCTTCCCACCATTCACAGCTACACACAGAGAATTCTTCTACAGATATTAAATCATGAATTTCTAAAGAATTAAATTGATTTAAAATAAATCAGGGGACACTAGATTCTCAAGAATCTGCTGTGATGGAAATAAAATGAAGATTTATACAATTCAGCATATCTAAATCTATAATCTGTAATATCTGTGCACAAAATATGCTGTGTAATGCTACATGATGCTGCATTTGTGTCAAAAACAAAAGACTTCAGACTGAATATGACCAAGTCTCCAGTTCAAATAACATTTTATAGCAAATACAAAGACCAGGAGAATGCATTAAATGATAAATCAATTGCAAGAAGAGAGAGATTTGTACATTTAAAGAGACCTAAAATCCAAATAACCAATTGTAATGTATGGACTTTATTTGGGAACCTGATTCAAAGAAACAAATAAAATTTTCTATTTGTCAGAAAATTGTAAATTTGAGCAGTTAATGGGTACCTGATGACATTAAGGATTTTTTGTTACTTTTTCTAAGAATTATAGCAGTATAGTGACTGGTTTTTTTTTAAGTGCTTAGCTCTCAGAGGTACATATTAAAATATTGATGGGTAAAATATGATATCTGAGATTTGCTTTAAAAAGGTATGAAAAGGAGAGAAGCAGCTGGGGACATAGATGAAGCAAGTTTGACAATAAGTCGACAGTTGTCAAAGCTGGGTGACGGGTAGGTGAGTTTTCATTATACTGACAGTCTCCAATTTAAGATGGCTTAATTTGTGATTTTAGGCTGTAAACATGATATGCATTCAGTAGAAATCACACATCAAATTTTGAATTTGGATCTTCTCCGGGGCTAGCAATATGCAGTCTGAGCCTCTCTGGCAATTCTGGACAGCGGCAGTCACCACTGCTCTCAATCAGCCCTGAAATCATAAGAGGAAGCAGCCACCACTCTACAGCGTGCTGTGTGGTTGAGTTGGGATGCGCAGTAGGTTGGGGACAGTAAATGCATTTTCAACTTATGACATTTTCAATTTATAGTAGGTTTATCTAGATGGGACCCCATTATAAGTCATAAAGCATCTGTACTATTTTGTCTGCTTCTTTTATGTGTGAAATTCTCCATAAGTGTTTTTTAAACAAACAACATAAAATTCTATCCAATATTTCACACATCCATTTTCATTCTTTATCATTATTTACTGAGGCAATATTTAAATGGAATCTCTCCACATGAAGCTAGATAGTCACTATAAATTTTGAGAGGTAGATGACAGAGGTGTGCTGGAAAATAACATTTTATTTTGTTCGAATATTTGGTTTACTTTACTTTTTAATGAGAATAAAACCTGCACTCAGGCAGAAAATCATACCTGGCCCTTTTCACTCCCCCACTGAAGATTATTTGCAGGTATAATGTGTATTTAGTGATTTAATTTTCTCAGCAGCAAATTGGGGTGCCCACAGAAACATCTCGAGTTTGGGCAGGGGGAGTATTCAAGGAGGATTGTGAAGGTGCTCTTGATACGACTCGAATGAAAGCCCAGTGAGAATTTGAACTGAAGATTATTATTCACTATTGAAAACCGAAGCTCAAGGTATTCCAATTTTGCTATGGGTTCTCCTGTCTCCTTTTCTGTTTCAGCCTGTTTTCCCTAGTTCCTTGGAGCGAGGAGTCCAAGATCCAGTGAGCAAAAGGACATTGAAAAAGTAGAGAAGGAGAGGCCTTGGAGGGGAAATATGCTTGACTCTGATAATAATAAGGAAAGGACTGAGAGAAAAAAATTATTACTGCCTAAAGTTCAGCATCCACCGGTGAATGACTGATGCCCAGAACACACAGGTGTAAGACCCACTTCAGCGGCGAGGCAAGGTCCCTGGAGATGGGGGGGTGCGACTTTGGGAACTGAGGGGCTGTGCCGTGGTTTGTATAAGGTCTTTCCCCTCTGAAACTCATGTTGAATTTTAATCCTCATTAAGAGGCTGGACCTTTAAGAGGGGATTGGGCCTCTGCCTTCATGAATGTATTCACCCATTCAGATAGTAAATTAATGGGTTTTCTTGAGAGTGAATCTGCTGCTATTAAAGCCAGGTCAGTCAGGTCTCTTAAGCTCCCTTTCTCTTGCCATATGATGCCCTGTGCTGCCTCAGGACTCTGCCACCAAGACGGCCATCACCAAATGCTTGTCCTCACCTTGGACCAGAGAACTGAAACCAAATAATCCTCTTTTATTACTTACGCAGTCTGTGGGATTATGTTACCAGCAATAGATATTCTAAAACAGGCTACATGAAGGGCATTTTCTGACATTCCCTAGCAATGGCAAGGGGGCTCTCTCTTTCTTTTATTCTCTCTCCTCACCTCTCTTTTTCCAGGTAATTGAGGGAGAAGAGAAATACAGCAACCTCCAGAAGAAAGAAGCCAAGATCTCCTCCCTCTCTCAGCTCTTTTTCTAGCCCACACTTTAAAGCTGTGGTTGTCACACTTAGCTCATCAAAATCACCTTGCAGGACTGAGCTTGTCAAAACTCACAGTGCCCCATCCCCAGAGCTTCTGATCCTGTTGGGCTGGGGTGGGGCCCTAGAATTTGCATTTCTAACAAGTCCCTAGGTGCTGCCTCTGAACAGCTTCTTGAAAGGGGGAGGGTGGATGAAAGGCACCCAGAGGCCCCCAAGCCTGGGTACTTGAAACCGGAAGGCCTTGAGCTTGGGTCCCAGGAGGGCTGCCTCAAAGGATCAAAGTCCTAGAATGGTGAGCAAGCTAGGAGCAAGTGAAGTAAGGATGAACTTGGTTGGATTTCAGCTTCCATTGTTATCACCAATGCTTTAAATTGGCGGGTTGCTTTTTGAAGATAATAAACATTTTCTGAGCATTTGCTGTGTCAGCCTGTGTTCCAGGTCCTCTATCCAATCGAACCTCAATTCTCATTACAACTATGTAAGGCCATGTTAGTGTACCGGTTTTTACAGAAGAGGAAATTGGTTAATTAATTAATTGAGAGGTTATTGACCCACATCTACCACTGCATCTACTTCTGCTACATCTACTAACAATAAACTATTACACCAAATGCTATCACTACTCAGGTGATTAGAGCCCTTATCGGAGGGAGATGAGTAGTCTAATTATTTCCAGATGTGTTCTGTGGGGCTAGGTTCAAGTAAAGCGAGATTTTCCTAAGCAGGCCAGGATCACTAATGGGGCCCTGGACGCTTTGTGGTTTGCATTTTAAAAGATCGAGAACCAGAGAAAAGTTGATCTTCTGAGACCCTGCAGAGAAGAAGCTACCCAAGAACTGAATGCTTTTCACTGGTGTCTATTGCTCTATTTGGAGTACTTAGAGGAGGGTCTATCCTTTTTATTAAAAACGTGGTTGCTGAAGAAGATA
>PVJO010025791.1:0-22163 GCA_004026905.1 Hystrix cristata
TTATTCTCCAGGAGATTTATTGTTTCTGTTTTTATGTTTAGGTCTTTGATCCACTTCGATCTTAGTTTAGTACATGGTGAGAGACATGTATCTAGTTTTAGTTTTCAGCATGTGGTAAGCCAATTTTTCCAGCACCATTTATTAAAGAGGCTATCTTTCTTCCAGTGAGGGTGTTTGGCTCCTTTGTCGAAGATGAGATCATTGGTCATTCGAGAGATGCAGATCAAAACAACACTGAGATACCATCTCACTCCAGAAAGAATAGCTATTATCAAGAAATCAACCAATAACAAGTGCTGGTGGGGCTGCGGGGAAAAAGGAACCCTCCTCTACTGTTGGGAATGTAGACTGGTCCAATCACTGTGGAAATCAGTGTGGAGATTCCTCAGAAAAGTACAACTAGAGGTTCCATTTGACCCAGCTGTTCCTCTGCTGGGTATCTTCCCAGAAGAATTAAAATCATCATATCACAGTGATATATGCACCACCATGTTCATAGCAGCACAATTTGTAATAGCTATGTCTTGGAAACAACCTAAATGCCCAACAACTGATGAATGGCTAAAGAAGATGTGGTTTTTCTACACAATGGAGTACTACACCGCCATAAAAAAGGATAAACTAGAGTCATTTGTATGTAAATGGATGTTCCTTGAGAACATACTAGTAAGTGAAATAAATCAGACACTTATTAGTACACATTGAATTGTTTCTCTGATATGAGAAACCGTAAGTGTAAATAAGGACAAAGGGGTAGAATAGATATTATGTTTACAAAAAAAAGAGAGATAGTATTCAAAAGAGAAAACTAGATAGGGAAAAGGGGGATAAAGAAGAAGGTTAAAAGAAAAGTAAGATGAAAGGGGAAAAAATGGTAAAGTGTAACTACACTTGTTGCAAGTAGGGAGGGGTAGGTGAATGGAAGGGAGGGAAGCGGGGGAAGAGGGGGGAAAACCAAGATGTATCATGTACAGGTACAAAATAACCATGTTGATTATGATCATTATGTATACAATGTACCAATACATGTTCTTGGTAAAAATAAAAAATTAAAAAAAAATAAAATAAAATCTACTAATTGAGGGAACTAAGTGTGAGGTATGCAGAAATACTCTGTACCAGCTTCACAGCTTTTCTGGAAATCTAAAACTGCTCTGAAGGTACATATTTTATTTAAAAACCAAGTCTTCTATTTTAAGCTCTGTACACAGTGAGGTCAACCCAGTAATAACGGTTTCTGCCACTGTCTCTGTTTGTGATAGTAGTGGAAATTTTATTAGAGCAAAATTAAGAGCATACAGGTAAATCATAATAAAACGAGTATGAGCTCCATTTTTACAATAATGCTTAAAGAGAAGGATTAAGAACGTTTCTTCTCTATTAATTTCAAAGAGGCCACGGGGATGACCTCCCCACTGAGACATGGTCCCCTTCCGCTGGGCCTGCACTGAGCCTGGGCTTGCAGCAAAGCCTTGCAGACAGGCCTTGCCCGCAGCACCCAGCCCCACTGTCCCCGCACAGGACCGCGGGGCTTGGCTCCCTCTGAGGCCCCGTCCCTGGGTGTTAGGACTGTCTTCTCCTGCACACTGCACCCTCTGTGGCAGTCCATCTGTGCCTGCCTGTGTCCTCATCTCTCTTCCTAGAAGGACACCAGTCCGATTGCGTCAGGGCCTCCTAATCACTTTGTTTTGACTTAATTGCTTCTTCCAAGACCCCATCTCCAAGTACAGTCCCATTCTGAGGTCCCGGGCTAGGGCGTCACCCTGCATTCAGGGGACACGGCTCAGTCAGTCGACGTGGTCTTCACTGCGCGTTATGGAGGATGATGAATCGGAGCCCGGAAGCATGCGGGAGAGAGCCTGGCACAGTGAGGATGTGGGGAGCCAGCTCGGCGGCCCTTAACAAACGCCTGGTGCTGATGACACCCGTTCTGGCTCAGTCTCCGGAGGTTTCTGACCACGGTCGGCTGGCGCCTTGCCGCTCACCTCATGGGGGCTGGAAGCACAGGACAGAGGAAGTGGTGGATCCCGGGCCCTGTGGACAGCGTTGAAGCAGTACTTTCTGTGCATCCTGTCCCTCTCATTTATGCCCCTGAGTCCACCCTGCCCACCCCACGCTCCTCTCTGGGGCCCAGTGTGTTTCTCCTCCTCATGCCCTCCCAGGAGCCCAGTGCTAAGCCTCCTCCGTTTTCATCTCACAAGCAGGGTCCTGGGAAGGATGCAGGCTCAGCCATGCGTGGGGCCTTTGTGTGCTGTTCTCACACATGCTGGTGGACGCTGAGCTGGGATCCAAGGTCAGCCTCAATCTGGGAGCGGGGAGTGTGCAACTGTACATGGGTGTGAGTGTTCACATGCACGTGTGTGTGTGCACACGTCTACATGCGTGCACTGGGAGACCGGGATAGGAGGAGAGGTCAGAGGACTCAGCTGTAGAAACAGATGTTGGGGGCTCCTGCGGACTCTGAGCAGGCACACAGCCACCCACCTTGAGTTAAAGTTTGCACCAGGTGCCTCTTCTGAAAATTTGTTTCCTCAGGTGGACGCTGGGTGTGGTTTCATCTGGCTTTTTCTATTCGTGCACTGCTAATCTCCGAAAACTGTTAAAAACTAATAATAACACATATTTATAGATGCATTCAACCTTTCATGGCACTTTTATATATATGACCCAATTTTCTTCTCTAAACAGCATATGCAGAGAGGAATATAAATAAGCCCGGCTCATTTTACACAGGAGGAAGGAGACCCAGGAAGATGCTACTTGCTCGGGGCCTGGTCTTCAGAATTCTGTCCCGGGAAGCCACAGCTTTCTTCCTTGGAGGCAGAGCAGTAATGAGCTACTCTAAATCTGAATAATTACACTTTTGCCTCGTTTGACTGAAGGATTTTAAACTTGAATCCCCAATAATTACATTCAAACTACAATTTTTTTACTATTTGAAGTACATTTCTCACTCAACGTGTATGCTTATCACATATATATGTGCTGCTGTGCATATTGTGCTTGCTGGGATGCGGATGCTCACAGCTAAGGGGCAGAGCAGGTTTGCATATGCAGAGAAACTTCAGCAGGCTTGTGTGTCCGACTTGTCTCTGACTTCTGGGAACGGTAGCATGGTGTGTGAGCACCAAAGACTTCCAGATGGGTGCAGGACAGCACAGCACAAAGTGACAGACAGGTCGGATCCTTCGGATGGTTCCTGGAAGTCCCTGCTACAAATTCCAGAAGCGAGAAGCCCAGGCTGAAACTCCTTCCAAAGCCACCTAACTGTGTGGCACTTCCCAGGGTGTTTGTTTTGGTCCTATTCATTTTTAACCCCTCCTTTTCTCTGTTTTGGAATGGAAATATTTCCCCTGTGCCATAGATTGTCAGCAGACTTTAACTTTATTTTTTATTTTTACAGGGACTCAGCTAAGAGTTTGCCTGGAGTATTCAAGGAGACTTTGTACTTGGACTTTTTTAGCAATGTCAGATCTGCTAAGACTTTGGTAACTCTTAGAGACAGACTAAATGCATTTTGCATAATGAGATGGGCATGAGTTTTGGGGGGCCAAGGGTGAAATGTTATGGTTTAGATCTAAAATGTCCCCCAAAATTCTCCTGTGTATTTGAAGGTGATTGGATGAGAAGATACTATAGCTGACTTTCTATTGGGGTGCTGGCAGGAGGTGGGTCCCTGGGGATGTGCCTTGAATGAGTGTATTTTTGTCCCTGTCGCCTTCCTTCTTCCTGTGCTTCCTGGATGCCATGGGATAAGTACCTGTCCTCTGCCAAGGCCCTTCCACCATGCTGTTTCTGCCTTGGAGCCAGTTGACCATGCACTAAAAGCAAGAACCAAAATAAACTTCTTCTTTAGGTTGTGGGCATTTGATGTTTTGTCTCAGCAATGAGAAAGTGACTAAGATAAACACCAAATCAACGAATGGGCAATTGAAACGAATAGACACTTCTCAAAAGAATAAGTACAAATGGCCAATAGTCACATGAAAAATGTTTAGCATCTTTGGCCATTAGAGAAATGCAAATCACAACAACACTGAGGTTCTATATTAGTGTAGAAAAAATAGTTGTCATCAAGAACTCAAAAAAAGAACTTTTGTTAGTGAAAATGTACACTAGTACAGCCACTAAGGAAAATCATGTAAGGACTCTTCAGAAAGATAAAAACAGAAATTCCATTTCCCCAGCTGCACTTCCTCTGAGTATCTTCCTTGAAACAGTTAAAGTCATCACATTACAGTGACATATGCATACCCATGTTTGTAGCACAATTCATATTAGCTAAATTATAAAAGCAACCTAAATGCCTACCAACAGATGGGTAGATAAAGAAAGTAAGGTATACAGACACAGTGGTGGACTTTTTGGCCATAATGAAGGATACACTTGAGTCATTGGTGTGAACATGGATGAGACCACAATACTAAGTGAAACAAATCAAACACAGAAGGTTACATATTGCCTGGGTTCTTGTAGAAAGCTAAAGTATAAATAATCTAAAAAGCAAAATAAAAGAGATGATAGGAAACAGGTTGATTTCTTTGAGACGAGAAGGGATCTTGGAATGAGAGGAAACGGGAAGGAGGGAGGGGGAAGAAAAAAGAAACAGAGGACAAAGTATTTAGTGTCAGGCTTGTGTTTATGAAATATTTGAAGTTACTTTTATCATTTCCTTGAGTTTTATCATCTAAGTCATTTTCACAAAAGCCAAATTTTCAGACAGAATAATTCCAACATGAAGTTTACTATCATAACAGAAAATATCGTCAGGCAACACACACAGCTTATTCAAACTGGAAACTGGAAAGGAAGGAAGCAATGACTACTCACGAACCTGGGCGATCACAGAGGAGGGAGCGTAGCTCAGTGCCCTGGAGTCAGTGGTCGGCGACTCCAAGGAGCCCTCATCATTGGGAAGGAGTGTGGGGAGGGGACAGGGACCGGGACAAAGTCACAGTGTGCCAGGAACCACAGCTGCAGGCAGAAGGTCACGTCACACGACTGGGCAGATGTGGAGGGCTGAGACCCCAAACCCCCGTCCTCTGCCATGACCCTGTGTGCTCCACACTGAGTGTGCCGTGGATGAGGACTGTGGAGGGCAGCTTTGGGGACAGGGATTCTGACTTGCAGCAAGTCTTCCACAGGAGACCAGGGCTGTGGGCACAGGCTTCATTACCAGTTACATACTTCCCGCACTACTGGGTAGATTAACATGATCCGTGTGGTCTAGGTGCCTTGTCTTCGCAGTACGAACTGGTCTTCACCATGAACAATTCCAGGTGCTCCCTGAAGATTCCCACCCACAGTTACAACCTGCGCTTACAGCCACAGTTGCCTTTGTATCTACATATTTATTATAATTACTAGGCAGTAACGTGCCTTAGTTAGATGATGGTATTGTAAGTAACAGCCCTTACCGCTTAATCCAGGAGGAAGATTAGAGACAAAAACATCAGGTGCAACTTGTCTCAATTAGCTCCTCGAAACACCTTGGGCCCTGCACGGCATTTGCAATTCAGGCAATAATTGAGGGATAAATCTGTGAAATAAACTCACACGATTATATAAGTGTACGTGTTTCTTAAGGTTTAAATTCTCAGTGGCTAAACAGAACCAATTGGGAAAAATTAATCTGTCTTTCTCTCAAAGAAAACCGTATTTCCTCCTTACTAATGGTTGGAGGATGCTTAAGGGCCGAAGTATTTATTTTTGCTAAGATATAGTTTCTATTTAAGAATTGCAATCAAAATGCTTCATTTTCTTTGTTGTTTTTCTTTATTTCCCCATGTTATATTTCAATTTTTATTTTGATAATTTATGTTCTCATATAAATCTGATGTTTTAAGTGTGTTGGCAACTAGGTAATATACAAAATAATGTTTAGTATCTGAAAATTCGCTATCAGGCCCATTTTCATAAGCTGTGTGGTTGTTTCTGACAGATACCAGGTTCGAAGTGGCAGAGTTCATCTCGGGGAAGGCGGCCTTGCTTACCAAATTACCGCAGAATTGGTGCACTCAGTGTGGATCACTTTTCCATGGAACTGAGATCAACCACTAACTCAATTTGATGGCTGTAAGATGATAATAACAATAATGATAAACGGGAACAAACACCCGCATACGAAACCCTGGAAGGTAACCCCAGGACATCTCTGCACTGACGGGCTGCACCTCGGCTGGCAGGTCCACTGAGGCCAGATGTGAGAGCGCCTCGCCCCTGCAGCACCCAACACAACCAGGCAAATTCCATTTGTCACAGCTCCTCCTGTTGGCACCTAGAAATAAGAAACTTGTTTGTCATACTAATAATCAAAAGAAATGCTGATACGTCCACAGCAATTTAGGCTCAAAAATTATTCGAAACAGCAAAGCTTTTATGAGTGGGCCAGATGTTCCATGATGAATTGTTCCAAACAGCGGAGCCAAAAACATTTCAAGTTAGTATTGTGAAATTAGCTTTTCTTACTGATGGGAACACAAAGGTGTTGAGTCTAAGAGTCTCTGTGGATACATCCATCCACCTTCCCATACAGAGCAGGCCCAGGAGCCTCTCCTAACAATTTGCTTTAATCCAAGTGGATAAAATGTTGGACACTGAAATATTAGAACTCATCACATTAATTCTCCAAAGGTAAAGCTTTTTAAAACAATTGCGAGTGGAGCCTCCTGGAAAAGTGAGAAGCAATCTCTTACTTAACTCCCCAATAAAACGGGGCCTGTGTCTCTCGCATCTTTCGCTTTCTGAATCTTTGGTGCGACCCAATTCTCTCGCGGTGCAAATGGCTAAATACTTTGAGAGCATCGACCACATTTTCAGCATCAGGCTTCATAATCCTGATTTAAAGACTTTCTACCTGCCCTGCCTAAATGAGTGGGAGGGCTGAGGATTAAAGGTTTACATCAGGAGATGGATTAAACTAAGATATAAAATATGCATTAGGCTGCACTCCACCAATTCTGCTCCAAAAGGAGTTTATTATTTTAGGCTTCCTGTATCAGGATAGTTTCCAGACTTTCGGGGTGGGGGATTAGTGGCTTTGAGGCAGAAAATAAATTATGGAAGAGACAGCAGGCTTTTCTTGCCTGATAAAGTTATTAGACATAAAAAGACAAAAGTTTCCCTATGTAAAATGTACAGGTTTCTATTTTTAAAACATTTGTTTTCCACAGCCCTAGTGTTAACAGGAGATGGGCTGGGAAGCAGTGAGCCCCTTTCCAGCAGGGGGCAGGTTTTGGGAGGCAGTCGGGGTCTGGGCCAGGGGTGGTGAGGCCTGTGCATGTTCCTTCCCAGCCCTCAAGGCGGCAGGCAGCTGCTACTCTGCACCTTCTCACCTGGCTGATGATTCACAGTTCGAAGACAGGAGAACTCTGTGGGTTGACCCCTGCCCGCCTGCACTGTCCTGTTCTTTGGGGGTTAAACTCCTTTAAAACTGGTAGAATTAGCTCAGCATCTTCATGATAATTTGTCTCAATGTAATTCTCGGTCCTAATCCTGGCTATTCAGTAGGCTTTAAATTTCTATAGATGCAACCACAGGGAACTAAATATATTTGTTATAGGAATGGCTGGTAAGAATATTTGAGCTCAGGAATATCATGAAAACACATTAATTTGAATAATGTTATAGTTTCTGGCCATGCAACTTATTTTGTGATCCTGGTACTAGTTTCTAATTCTTAACCTTAGTTAGCAGACTTTATTCAACATTTTATGTCATTTTTTTTTTGTGGAATGTCCAGTTCTAATTTCTGAAACAGCAGCAATAACAGGAAAGCAATTTTTCTTGAAATGGTCAGGATAATGAAGTGAGAATTAATCACACAAAAGCTAGCATTTTTGAGCTTATTTAACTTGTGTAATCTTTCCAAAAACTCCATAATATAACCTCTGTGGTTATTCTAATTTTACAAATGAGAAAACCAAAGCAAAAAGAGACTTTTATCACTTGCTCAAGGCTATGCAGGTAACATGGAGCAGAACCAAGATTCAAGTGTAGATGTTGAACTTGAACTTACATTCTTAAATATAACTGCGCATGCAGTATTCAGATTTTCTTGATCTTAAATCAGTAACTTGATAAACTGTCAAAAGGTCCATATGACATCTATTTCATACAATAGTCTGTAGGGTAACATTGTGCTGGGTGCTGTGGGAAAAACATTTCAAAGGTTAAGATCCACTCTCAAAAATTTAACCATCTAATGGATTGCTAAATATCAAATCTGGAGATTGAAGACAAGCCATCATACTCTGGCCAACATGGCGTGGCGCATCTGTATATACACGTAAATATACACATACTCGAATACATCTAGGTCAATCACTGGATTATTGGTTCCCCCAATTGTCAATTGTTTTAAATATTTTAAGGCCGCAGAAGAATATTTTGCTGATAAAAGGGAGACAAAGAATCTTACTCAAGTATGTTCAGAAGCTAAGAAGACAACATTTACAGAAGCACTGGCTATCATATGCTTGAGTGAAGACCAAGCTGAAATGCCAACGTGCACCTTCCGCGTTAGCAGGGGAAGGGATGAGTAAAAGCGGTGCTGTTCTAAATAAAGGTGATACGGTCACCAGATTTTGAAGGAGTGAGGCTGAGACTTACTAATATGCCTAACACTAGACCTGGGAATTACGGTTCACGGGTTTCAGAGTTAGGAGGAAATGTTTTAATAAAAGCTAATTGGCCTTATTTATACTTACGGTTTCTTATAACAGAGAAACAATTCAATAAAATATTCAAATGGAAAGGAGAACTAAGGGGGGGAGGAAAGGAAAAGAAAAAGGGAAAAAATGGAAAAATGTAGATAAAGCTGCTGTAAATAAGGACAGGAAGAGGAGTTGATGAGAGGGGGGGACAGGAAAACAAAGAAGCCCAAGATATATCATATATCAAATTAACTATGATGAATGAGCTCGTTATGTACTCCTAAAATGTACCAATAAATCTTCTTGGTTCAATAAAAAATAAAATAGAAAGCTCTGCCCTGATACACAGGGCCGCGAACACACACAAACACACAGAAAGCTAATTGGCACAAATATCACAGAACTGGCTTGCCGTTCTTGCTGCACATCTGAGTCTAGTGGGGAGGGACACTGGTCTTCCCGCCCTTGGGGAGGGCTGGGCCGGAGCGGGAACCTCGCCACCCTCCGCGCCATGCCGCCCCCTGGCCAGCGTCGTGGCCTCCCTCTCCAGCAAAAGGAGGAGAATTCTACACCTTCGGCAGAGAGAGGGGTGGAAGTCACCACTGACAGAGCTGGAGGTCTTTATGATTCCGGGACACAGGACGTGGCTCTGCTGCCTGCACAGAGGTGACCAGGTCAGGGACGTAGGCCTGGTCACAGAAGCCCCGACAGCACACACTGCGCCTGGCCTGCGAAGTGAGAGCAGCCCCCGGGGACACCATACTGGGCTGCGGCAGGAGCCGGACCCGGACCACGGATGGGACCCGGGCGCTCTGTGCCAGGTCCTGGGTACTGTGCACTTTAGCTGTGAGAGTCTTTCTGAAGCTACACAAAGTCCAGGGCTGAAAATAAGAACACCCTGATTCGTTCCATTTTTTTTGTGTATGTGTCTGTGTGAAAAAAGTTAATTTTCTATTGAATTTTATACTCTGTTTCTGTTATCCCTCAAGAACATTGTAAAAGCTTAACACAAGCTTGAGCTGAAGCCAGGAGAAAACGGAAAGGGGAAAGAAAGTTACTGCATAGCCGAAGGGCAGTGACACAGGCAGCCCCCACGAAGGACACAAAGGACGTTGAGAGCCTGGCGCTGTTGGGGTGAGTGTGAGCTCCTGATTCATTCCTGCCCTGGAGCCCCAAATCCTTCACGCTCACAGAGCTCTCTCAAGACTCGCAAATGAGGCCCGGCCTCCAGAGAGAGAGAGACTCCTGGACTGTTCAAGGAGAAGCCTGGCTGCCTTCGCAAAGGTGCCGCCTGCCTGGAGCAGGGGCACGCGTGCGCCACATTGCTTACAAAAGCAAGACGGGAAGATGTCGCTTTCCATTTCAGATAACAGATCAGGACAAAAGCACGCTGCAACGTGCAACATTTTCACATCTTACTCTCCAGTCACCGCGACCTTCTCTCGTTAAGTTACATAGAGACGATATTCATTAATCACTTTTCTTCACAGGGTTGAATTCTTGGATTTCAAAGCTGATGCAGAGTCCTAGCTGTTAGTCACAATTAGTTCCTTGAAGGGTGTGTGAGGGGTGATTAGTGCCTCATTAGCTTGTCTCTCCGTGGTCTAAAACGTGAGGAAGCAATTAGGAAGCAAAAGGGAGACCACTCGGACCCTGAAGAAGCTAACCCACACTAACAATTGCCTCCAAATGTTGTACTTTGCCCTTCTGAGCTCACGGGACTGAGCTGGGATCTGAGTGCCTTCGTGGGCATGCGGCGGGGCCGGGGAGGGCGCCGCATCCTCTGATCCCTGTCCCTGGCTGCCCGGGGCTGACTGTGGTCACAGCGCCTTGCCAGGAGCGCCGGCCCGGCCTGGAGGGTGGCAGGGATGTGAGGATGGCGCTGGTCAGAGCGCAGGCCACCAGGGTGGGCGGGTGGCTGGCCCTGGAGAGGGGCGAGGCGGCCGGTTTGCAGCCTTGGACAGCGCCCTTTGTTGCCAGGTCTCCCAGTTCATCTGTCAAAGCGCAGCTTGGAGAAGGTACCTGGAAAACACTCCTAGCACAGAGCCTGCCCCTTCTGCATGACAGAGCACATCTGTGTCAGGACACGCATGGCTCGCCCTGCAGGGAAGGCCAGGGAGCCCAGCACTGGGGGAGCCTGGATCACATTCTCGGCTGATCCCCGACCCCCACAGAGGGGCTTAGGACAGATACTAGACCTTTATTGCTTGAGACGGTGTCTTGCTCTGTTTGCCAGATGGCTTTAAACTCCTGAGCTCAAGGGATCTTCCTGCCTCAGCCTCCAGAATAGCTGGGACTGGAGATGTGCACCACAACCCCTGGCCCGAGGTCTAGGACCTTTGAACCAAGGAAGAGTGTGCACAGGAGAAGGCTCTTCTCTGTGACTGCAGTTGCCCAGTGGTCCAGGGGCTGCCTGAGCCGCCGAGAGTTCTCTCCCAGGCTCGCAGCCCCCCCCCCCACAGGTGCTTGCTCTGGGGGGCCTGTGGGGTCCCCTCCGCATGGTGCAGCACAGATGCTCTGCAAGCACGGGGCCCCTAAGAAACCCAGAACTCACAGTCAGAGCAGTCCACGGAGGCCAAAAGTGGGGGCTGTGAGGATGTTCTTGGGTCCCCTCGAGGCTGCACCAGGTAGAGCACCCGGCCTCGGTTTCCTCACTTACGCAGTGAGGTATGCGGCATGCTTGAGTGGAAATGACTAATGAGCTCAGGCTTATTGGTGGGGAGGAGGCCACGCTGAGGGAGGAAAATGAAGATTCAAGACCCACGTGGCGTGTGGCAGGGGAGTGTCAGCACAGGTCATTGGCCGAGCAGGAGGGGCGGGTGGTGAGGGCCGGCTGGGCAAGGTCAGATGGCCGCCGCCCGGGAGGCGCTTGTCTAGTGTGCCTGAGGCCCCGACCACAGTCCGAGCACCCGGAACAGAAAATGGACAACAACCAGGTTGGTGACTTGATTTTAAGAGGGAGGTTCGGAGCACTCTCCGGAACAGCTCTGGCATCTGCGAAGCCTGTTTGCTCCATGATCTGCAGGCTTTCGAGCAGCCATTATCACCCGCAGCTTTCCGAGGAAAGGGAAGCTCAAAAATGACCTTGCTTACTTACGCGGCAGCAGAACCCAACGCCGTGATTCCAGGCTTGTCATGTCCCTCACGGTGCCCCCTGGAACACATAAGGTCCGGTGGCGACATGTTCGTCTCACTCGTGTTCAGAAAATAATCATTGTGGGTGGTGTTGGAGTGTCAGTAGAGCCCTCGCCTAGCACCCAGGAGGCCCCGGGTTCCATCCCCAGCACCACAAATGAATGAATAATGGAAGACAGTCGCCATGCTGGTGCCATCACTCATGTTCTTCAGAATCTGCTGCCATCTTTTGCTGCTTTTGGCCTAATGAGTTAGATGTCATTCCCTTTCCTTCAATTTCTGCAAATCTGAAACTAAACAAGGTCTCTACGAAGTGCCTCTGTGAATTGATCTGGTTTTTAACCAAACCTTTCAGTCACATTCTCCAGGATTTTATCGTCAATCCAGTTCTATTTCAATTGTGTAACACAAATGGGTTTGTTTTAGAACTCAGGGAGAAAGCAGATGCGTGTTGAGACCCCTGATGACTGGTGTGCATGGGGGGCTTGCTGTGAATCCCATACTGCTCTCAGTACTGGGCCAGAAATGACTTTAAGTGTGCAACAAGTGGATAAGGTGAGTACTGCAGTATCCATATTTTACAGATGGTGAAACCAAGATCCGTGATGGCTGTGACACTCGCCCCAGGACCCTCAGGAGGAGGCGGAGCGAGGTCGGAAGCCAGCTCCTGGGACTGCTGTGGAGAATCAGCAGGCACGCACTGCGGGTCTCAGATGAGAAACGAGTTATGGTAGAAGTCATGTGCGTAAGTGTGTACGTTGAGAGAGAGAGAGACAGAGAGCGCGGCGAGGTTGAGGCCACAGCCTGGTGTGTCTCAGGAAGTCTGACCTTCGGCTCAATCTCCACAAACTTATATCTCAGCTCTGATAAAGGCTTCAGAGAGAGATGGGGGTACCCCTGCTCACAACCTTCCTTGGGATCCTGGAAATGGGGGTACATGTGGTACGTTGGGGTTGGAAGGAGGTGTTGTCTCAGGTTGCGAGGCTCTGACAGTGGCCAAGACCAGAGGGAAGGGCATGAGCGGTCAGCGGGCGCTTGTCCCAGGCTGAGGGGTCCTCAGAGGACATGGGACAGCTTCGTTCAGAGGCACCTCTCAGACTCTGCCGGGGAAGCTCCAGACATAATGGGTGAGTGAGACTTCAGGGAGTGGATGGAGAGAGAGCAGTTTCGTGAGACCGACTTCCGCCGGTGTCGCTATGCAGGTGCCCATATGCACAGTCCTTTCCCTGCCTTTCCGGGGAACCCAGGAAGTCACCACGTCACGCACACTCCAATTCAGGGCTAACAGGTTGAAAACACACAAATATTAGTCATGAGGTTAGAGAGAGAAGTGAAGATTTGAGTCTCTAAATGAACACAGAAAGTAAGAGAAGCAATACCATCCAAAGGCCTTTGTCAATATAAAGAAATTACCTTTGTCTCGTACATATGCAGGCTTTGTTTTCTGAGTATCACGAAGAAGCTGTTTTTTATTGTCAGGAGAGATAAAGGTGTAATAAATTCCCATGAAGGGTATTTATTGGCCTTCGACAAACCTACAAGAAGCAGAAACTCCTGAGTCACCCAGAAGTGACCATCGTTCCGCAGTGTTTCAGGAACACTGAGAGGGGACTGGGGATGAGGACGAGGTCTTACGAAACGAAGAGCCGCTCGGCCCTCTCACATCTTTCACTCCAGCGGGAACCAATGAAAAAACTACCTCGGCAAGAAGTCGGGCTGCTCCAGACGAATCCACAGCCTCGTGTGTCTGTTTACCTCCCTTCGAATCCAGGCAGGGAGATCGGGGACATTGGGGAGATCAGGCAGGAGCTGGCGTGGGGGACGCGTGAGCACCACACACAGGCACCCAGAGCGCAGCAGCCGAGCCCTGTGCTCACCGCCTGCCTGGCTGTCCTTGGCGGGAGGACAGAAGTGGAGCCCCTGCCCCTGGGGCTGCAGGACACGAGAGTGAAGAAGAGGAAGGGACAGATGGAGGACACGGGAGTGGGGCAGGCTGGCATCTGCTGGGATGCTGAGCCCGAGGGGCGTCCTGTGTCTGCCACGGACATTCCCGCTGACAGTCACAGCACGTGAACTCTCAGCCGAAAAACACCGGAGGCCCCTTGTGAAACTTAAATATGTGAGTCCTTGACACCAATAGACTCTTTGCTTGCTCTAGCTTGGCCACACATCCGTCCTCCTCACTCGGTGACTCAGGACCCCGGTGCTGCTCCACCTTCATGGTCAGGAACGTCCCCCTTGACCCCGAAAAGTGTCCCGGCTTGGAAGATTCTCCGCACCGCAGGCCTGGTCTCTAGTCTCCTAGAACAGACCTGCAAAGGTGTGCGGAAGACGAGTCTGCTCGCTGGTGGGCCAGAGACAAGCAGCACGAGGATGGCGCTCCCGCAGCACAGATGCTGAGCAGAGCGCTAGCTGACCACGATGGGGACGCTGGGAAGCAAGCTCTTCCACCCTGCCTTGAACACATTTGAAGACGGGTGAATTAGCTGATAGGACTTGACCTTATCCGAGGTGTGATCAAAATATACAGCGCATGTTTAAATTAAATGTTTATTACAGTAGAAGACACATTGCCACGAATCCCCCTTAGAGGACCCCCTTCAAACACACTTACGCTATCTTTCTTCCCACTTTCCGAAGCAATCCCGATGTCCTCTTTTGTGAGTGTGTTTACCAGGTGTGATAAAAAATATGACGAATGCTGCAGTGGACAGCCGTCCCAGGAACGGCAGGCTTGTAAAAGCATCACAGTGTGTCCGCGCCACCCGATCTGGCACTGCACAACTCTGGCTCTTCCCCAAAGTCAAAATGACCATGAAAAGTCAATGTTTTGAATCAATTTAGGACATCAAGACAGTCACAACAGCCAAGCTGGAGACTCTTATGGAAGAGGACTTCCAGAACCACTTTGGAAAATAGCAAGAAGGAGGGGATGAGGGTGCTCAAAGCCAGGGGAAGTTATCAAAGGGGATTAATAGCCTTTGGCTAGCGTGTCTTTTACTGTAATAAACTTTTTAAAAACTGTAAACATTCACCATATTATTCTATCACACGTTTTATTCAGTAATCTTTAGGACTAATGTTAATGTATTCTGATTTCATTGTTTTTATCATCTTCGAAGTTCCCATGTTTTATTTACGTTTTGATTTGAAGAACTATAAAACCTGAAGTGAACTAAACTGCGCTGTTCCTTGAGAATATTTTGACCAAAGTCTGTGAGCTTGAAGGAACCCAGACAGTCTCGGGTGTGAGGAAGCCAGGATGAGTGTGCACAAGGACAAAGCCCTCCAGGAGGTCAGAGCCACCGTGGCTGGCCTGAGGGCTGTCTGCATCCGCGTGTGTGGGAAGGTGGCAAGCGAAGATCCGGTGCACTTTGGCGCTCGAGGCTGCTCACAGAGCAGCAGTTCAGAGTCAGTCATCTATGTAACATCAACTCCACATTCGCAGTTACTAAAGATCTGTGTTCATGACAATTACCCATAACTTGTGAGAATGACAAAAAGCACTACAACGAATGCCTTAGAATTATTTGCTGCTGGTATTTGGGTGGGAATAGATGACAAGAATGTAGCTAAAACAAATTAATAAAATGTGAGCCTTAAGTGTATTAAAGTGGGTGATCAAAAATAAAATAAAGGGTCATGATTTTATTAAATCTGCACATCATTAAATAAGTTTGCAATTTTGAGTAGAAAAGTCAAGTTAGGTCTGAAGCATTCCCTGCCTGTTTATTTCTTTGTCTCCTCGAATGAAAAGGAGTCATTATTGTTGTAAGTATCAAACATAGCTAGAAAGTTTGGAACATTTCTTTTCAAGGTTTTTCACCTCAATCATTAAAGCCTAATTGGATCTGAAACTCAGTGGGCGACATCCCACCAGGACACAGCTTTGGTGAAGATTCTAATGAGATACCGTCTCACCTATGTAAACTTAATACGCTCTACAGTCGGAATGGGAAAAAGATGTAGATTAAACATGGAAAGAAACTAGTCTACAGCTGTTAAAATACAAACACCAAGACTAAATCATGAAGAAATAAAAAATTTGACCAGATCTATAACTAGGAAGGAAATTGAATCAATAATAACAACCTCCCAACAAAGAAAAGCCCAGACCAAGTGAGGTCACTTTAGAATTATCCCAAACATTTAAAAAAGAATCAACCTTAATCCTCTGGAAACTCTTCCAAAAAGCTACTAACAGAGAGGCACTCCCCTAAACCATTGTATGAGGCTCCACGGCCTTTAATACCAAAGCCAGACAAAACACTAAAAGAAAGTAAGATGACAGACCAATATCCCCAATGAATATTAATGCAAAAATCCTCACGGAAATACTAGCAAACCAAATTCAATACATTAAAAGGATTATGCACCATGACCAAGTGGGATTTAATCCTAAAATGAAAGGTGAATTGACATAGAAAAATCGATCAATGCAAACACCACATTAACAGAATTAAGAACAAACAAACCCTTGGTCACTTCAATTCAAACAGAAAGGCATTTGAGAAATCAAACCACCTTTCATGATAAAACTAGTTACCCAACTAGGGATGGAGGAAACTACCTCGGCGTTGTGAAGGCCATATTGAGAAGTCCACAGCTAGTAACACTCGCAGTGGCAAAAGACAAAATGCTTTCACTTTAAATCCAGGAGCAGGAAGCGGGGGCCCACCCCCCGCCTGGGGTGTGCTCTACCCAGCGGCTGCACCTCAGCCCTCCGAGGCCCTGCCCCCACTTCCGTTCCACACAGTATTGGATCTTCCCACCAGAATATTCAGGCAAGAGAAAGAAATAAAAATCCACACGAATTACAAAGGAAGAAGCAAAATTACCTCAGTTCATCAAAGGCATGATTTTGTGTGCAGAAATTCCAAAGATTCCATGAAAAACTTAATGTCAAGAAAAAAATTAAGCGAAGTACCAATTTATTAAATTGACATGTGTCTTAGTTACTTTTCTCTTGTTGCTGAGACAAACTACCAGACACCCAAAGTTAGGGGAAGAAAGGTTTTTTTGGCTCACAGTCTGTGGAGGGTTCAGTCCACAATCAGCTGGGTCCGAGGCAGGGTGGCATGGCAGACAGGCGGAGGGCAGCAAGGTAAGCAAGGGATGCAAGCAAGTGGGTGGGAACCAGCTTCTTCCTGTATTTTGTATTTTATCCAGGCTGCTGGGATTAGGGCGGTGCTAAACCAATCAGTGGATCGATTTAGTAACCACACGCCCTTAATCACAGCATCACACACTCTAGATCCAGCCGCCTCTTACCACATGAGGCTTTGGGGGGACATCCAGACACAAACCACAACAACATGCAAAATTCAGTGGTGTTTCTGTACACTAACAAGGAGCACTACAGAAGTAATGAAGACAATAATCCCTTTAAAGAGCATTAAAAAAAGTCCCAATACATAGAAATTATCTTGACCAAGGTAAGGGAGACTTGTACACCAAGAATTACGGAACTTTGCTAAAAGAAATTAAAGCATGTGTAAATAAATGGAAAGATAATCTGTGCCCATGGGTTGGAAGAGTTAACATTCTTTTTTTTTCTTTGTGTCTGACTTCTTTTTTTTTAATTTTATTTTAATGGTGCATTTTAGATGTACATAGTGATAACATTCATCATAGGGGATTTGTACCTGTGCATGACATATCTTGTTGCTTCTTTTTTCCCATTCCCCTCCCCTCCCTTCCACCCCTTCCTCCCTCCTGATTTACAAAAGCTTTGTTTCCATTTTTTCCTTCCATTTCTTATTTCTCTTGTCCCTCTGTTCCTTTCCCCTCCCTTGTTCCCTTTCCCATTTGGACATTTTCTTCCCTTTCCCAATCTAATACATTTTAGTCTTTATTTACACTTTCTGTTTCTCACACCAGAGAAACAATGCAGTATTTAAGCATGTGTGTCCGATTTATTTCACTTAAGAGTATGGTCTCAAGATGCATCCATTTACCTAGAAATATATCAAGCTTATTCTTTATGGCAAAGCAGTACTCTGTTGTATAAATAAACCACATTTTCTTTATCCGTTCATTGTCCAGATTATACAAAGTGATCTACAAATTCGATGAACTACCTATCAAAATCCCACTGGATGTTTCTTTTTTTTTTTTTAATCTTAGTTGTTTTCTTTGTTTTTTTTTTTTTTTTTTGGTGCTGGGGATTGAACTCCGGCCCTTGTGCTTGCAAGGCAAGCACTTTAACCACTGAGCTAAATCCCCAGCCCTTAATCTTAGTTTTTAAAAATAATTTAGCTTACTAGAAGGTGTACATAATGTTTATACTCCTGTGGGAAGTTGGTACATGTACATGACACATTTAATCCCTTCTTTCATCCCCTTCCCTCCTTCCCCTCCACCCATCTCTTGATCCCCTTCCTTTTATGTATTTATTTTTTTGGTACATGTTTGAAGTACATAATGTTTCAATTCCTTGTATGGAGTTCATACATGTACATAACACATCCCAATTTATTTTATTCCTCCCTTATCCCTCCCCCTCCCTCCATCTTAATCCTCTTCCACTTCAAGAGTGACCTACTTTGGTCTTTGTGATTGTATATCTTTTACTTTGCACTTTATTTTCACTCTGCATTTGAAAAAATAGAAAAAATCCTAAAATTTATATGAACCTCAAAGGACTTCAAATTGCCAAAATGATCTTAAACATAACCAAGCAGGAGGCCTCATACTTCCTGATTTCACAACGTGAGAGTAATAAAAGTAGAGTGGTAGCGACATAAAAAGAGTAGATACACCAACCTGTAGAACAAGATGGAGACCTGAGAAGTGAACGTTTACATGCCTGGTCAGGTGACCTTCAACAAGACACAGGGCTGCCAAGACTGTGTGGTATCGCAAAGAGGGTCCCTTCAACAAGTGGTGCTGGGAAAATATGGGTGCCCAGACAAAAGGCAGAGGGTTAGAACTTACACAGAAATTAACTCGAGACAGAACGAGGTGGAAGTGCAGCGAAGTACTACTCCGCAATAAAGTAAGATGAATGAGTCATTAGTAGGAAAATGAAGCACCTTGAGACCATCGTCGAGTGAAATAAATCAGACACACAAGCTTAAATATTGCGTGGTTTCTTCTGTATGAAAAACCCAAACTACAGATAAAGAGCAAACTAAAAGATAGATAGTAGGAAGCAGGGAGACCTTTCTCAGAGGGGAGGGAACCAAGAGATGGAGGAGAAAGAGGTACTGGAAGGAAAGGGGATGAGAAAAGGAATTAAGTCAGGCACCTGTGCCAGCTCCAAACAAGGAAGGGACACCTTATGTACCACAAGCATGTGCTGATAAAATATATACTGAAACTTTTAAAAATAAATAATTAACAATCAGGAGAAAAAGAGCTAAACATAAGATCCAGAACTAAAAATTTCCCAGTAGAAAACATTAGATGAGATGCTTTATTGCTGGTTTGGGGGATGATATCTGGATATGATTCTAAAAGCGCTGGAACAAGAGCAAAATAAGACCAATGAAACTAAAATAAACTGATGAAACCACAGCACACTTTAAAACTTCTACACAGAGCAGTGAAGAGGTAATCTGCAGAATGGGAAAATGATCTCAAACCGTATTTCTAATAAAAGGTTAATGTCCAGAACACATGAAGAACACTTCAATAATGGCAAGAAAATCAAATATTCTGATTTTACACTGGGAGATTACTTGAGTAACATTCCTCAAAGGCACATGAATGGTTCCCGACGTAACCCATCACTGAGATGAGCCCGTCAAATCTGCCATGAGTGGCTACCGCCTCACGCCGAGAGACGGACCATCGTCAGCACAGCAACCAGACAAGAGCAAGTGCTGGCAAGAATGCGAAGAAATGAGAGACCTTGAGCACCTCAGGTAGAAATGTAAAATGGGAAACTATTATGAAAAAAAATTAAATACAGAATTACCACATGATCTAGCACAGATTTTAAAAAATGAAAACAGTATTTGCATGTGTGTGTGTGTGTGTGTGTGTGTGTGTGTGTGTGTGGTACTAGAGACTGAACCCAGTCCCTTAGCACTGAGTGACATTCTGAGTCCTGTCTTATCTTTTTCATTCTTTATATTTTTACTTTTGTTTGTTTGTTTGTTTGTATTTTGAGACAGTCTTTCTAAGTCACCAAGTTGCCTAGGTTGGGCTCAAACTTAGGATCCTTCTGCCTCGGCCTCCCAGAGTGTTGGGATTGCAGGCCTACGCCACAAGGCATGGCTGAAAATGGGAGCCTGAGGAGACACTTGCACACTCATGTTCATCGTGGCACTGTTCACAATAGCCAAGCGGTGGAAGCAACTAATGAAGGTATAAATCAGAGGTGGGGTATACATGCTGTGGAATATTATTCAGCTTTACAGAAGAGGGAAATCCTGTCAAATGCTAAACAAGGATGAAATGGAGGCCTTTGCAATGACCGAAATAGACCAGTCACAGAGGGAAGATGCTGCAGTACCCCACCTGTGGGAGTCATTTAAAGCAGCAGACTCAGACCAGCAAGTGGAGCAGAGGAAATCAGGGCTGGGGCCAGGGAGAGGGAGCTGCTTGCTCCATGGCTGTGGATTCTGTCTTTCATGAAGATTTCCTACAGTGCTCTTTCTCAATAATAAGCATTTTATTACACTACATGGTAAATTTAAAAAATGGTTTATATGGTAAAGTTTATGATTTATGTTTAAAACAGCAAAGGAACAGCACCAAGGAAGACCTGACAGTGACGGTCACAGGTACATCATGGCGCGAGGTGAAGGAGCTGTGGGAACATGGCTCAGGGCAGCCTGGCTGCCCTGCACACTCCTCCTTCCTGCCTCAGTGGACCGCAGCATGGTCCACTGAGTACAGATTTCTGGTGCACACCTTTTCCAAAGTCATGACTCTGTTTGTGCTTCTGAACGTAATGCCTGTTAGGAAGCAGAATCAAAACTCAGGGAGGGAGGGGGAGACAGTACAGGGCAAGGGGAAGGGGAGGGACTGTGCAGTGCCCCTGGTGATAATGTTTAAAATTCTGGTCTTAGGCATTGTTAAACTCAGATAAATTTGGGCTACACTGACCTCCATCCTTAAATGATAAACTTTTGTCCAAAGCAGCCTCCATACACAGTGAAGTACACTCTAGCCAAACAGATAAACAAATTGTAATCTAATTAAGTGCACCCTGAAGCTAGGCAACTGAGTCTCAGCCAATCACAGCAGCTGAACGCCCACCAATCATAGGCTGAGGCTTTGTGGCTGCCGTGAATTGAGCAGCCGTCTTCTGCCATGTTCTTTAACCATGTCATTTCTGCCTTGGAGCTAGCAGACCATGGACTGACCCATGGCAAACTGAGAGTCACGAGAAACTTCCACCTTGAGTCGTGGGTGTTGGGTATTTCTTTTCAGCAACAAGAAAGCTATCTAATACAGGTCATCAAACTAAAATTTTTCTAGCAAATTATTTTCAGAGACAAAACACTTGTAAATGGAAAAGAAATGTTCCATTTTAATAATGGTGACATGAAAATAAAATACCACATGCACAGTCATGTACACGTAGTAAATATTTAGTGTATTTTGTGATGAGAAAAAACTGTACACTAAATTGAAGAAATATCTTTATAAAATCTGATAATACCATTAGAACAATAAAGAGATCATTGCAGTTTAGATAGGATAGTCACCCATCCAGAGTGACACATTCCACAGCTTTTCAGATTACAAGTTCACAGATTCTGGGTGCCTGCTTTCATAACTAACATTTTACAGCATGCAAACTTATATAAATTACATCCCATCGGCCTCAGACATTGTTTTAGGCACTTCCACAAATGCACACAGGAGGTCTTATAAGGCAGGGATTTTGAATCCCAGATATATTAAAGTTGAATTGAAACTTACATAAGTTACAATTGATCCTACTTACTGGCAGCTCCAGAATTTCTCTGTGGGATAACTTCAGGGCCTGATGGAGAAGTTGTATTTGCATAGCAAATAGATTCTTTTGTAGTTCTTTTGCGATGGCTTCCTGGAGGAGTTGGGGCTAGGGCAGAAAATCCACCTCCCTCCCAGTGCCTCGGGGTCACTGCTACTGCCAGAAATTTGCTTAGCTCCTCTGGGATTATAGCCCACCTGAATTCAGAAGCAGTGCACCTTGTAGAACAGAAATCTGCCACAAGAACAGGAAGAAGAAAAGAGAAAGAACCATTTCATGTAAAGTCTCATCTGCAGATTTCACAACCACTTTCTTAAGATTGGGATGATAAGAGGCCTTCACAACTACCGCTTATTTCCTAATACCATCCCAGGAGCTGTGTGAGGCTAGGACCCTCCACTGGGTGTAAGAGATTCTCGGTCAATGGCGTTACCTCTCCCGTGCATCCCCTCAGCTGTCAT
>PVJO010025792.1:0-22180 GCA_004026905.1 Hystrix cristata
TAACTTATTTAGCTAATTTTGATTTTATGTAGGCTGCAGGGAGAAAATTTTGAATACTCCTGAAGGACAAAACCTTACACACACAGGCTGGGGATTTAGCTCAGCAGTTAAAGTGCTTGCCTTGCAAGCACAAGGACCCGAGTTCGATCCCCAGCACCAAAAATAAATAAATAAATAAATAAATAAATAAATAAATAAATAAAACCTTACACACACACCACACACACACACACACACACACACATATAAACACATACATATGTAAAAATATATTATATGTATATATTATATATATTATATAATATATATTACATATACATACACACATACATACATACTAGCAAACTACAGTATAATAAGCCACCCGAGAATAGTGGACAGAAGTTCAAGTTCAAAGTTCAATATAAAGAAAATATGATCATTTTACTACAATTATGAATCATGTGACTCTGGTGATTACATTTGACTGGCTTTGTCTTCTGATACCTAACTCTTTCTTTTGCAGTTCTTACTGGCTTTTCTGTGTAGCTCAGTGTTCTCACAGTGTGTGTGTGTGCGTGTGTGTGTGTGTATGGTGTGAGAGAAAGAAAGAGGGAGAAAGGGAGGGAGGCAGGAGGGGTGAGAGAGAAAGAGAAGAAATACCATCAAAACTCAATAAAAAATTTACTGCTTTCACAAAATCTTTAGATTAGATCCAAAATCTTTAGGACCTCACCATGCCCTAAAGGTAAAGTGATCATGCAGCCATCTTTCACCTCAGCCAGAAACACAAGTGTCTAATTCCTGTTTCTTGTTTTGCAGCTGGGCATTGGCACTGTCACCCCTAGTTGTAGGAAAGGCACAGAATTTGGGAAGGAAGAACTTACACCCAAATTTCTCACAGACCACCAAGGGGTCTTAAAAGAGGTCCTTAAGCATATTGCAGCTCAACAACTTTAAATAAAAATGGGGTGATGCTAATGATACCTGCCCATCGGACCTCAGAGGATACTGAGATAATCAGTGAGATATAACCGTCAGGGTGCAAGAGACAGCCAGAGTTGCCACCACCATTACCATTCCATCCTCACCCAAGAGAACAGAAAACGTCCATAGGGAAGCAACAGAGTTTCCTTTCTCATCCATTCATTTCTCCAGCAAGAAAGGCACGTTAGGTTCTGGGGTTATAACCCAGAACAAGGGTTTATCTCTCACTAAGTCAGGTCTCTACTTCTTCATCTTAACACAAGACATCAAGGCTTTATCTCTCACTAAGTCAGGTCTCTACTTCTTCATCTTAACACAGGATAGAGCAAGAGAAACGGATTGGGGATTGATGACCAAGACAATCCTACATTCCTCATTAGAACCAGTGGCCCCAGAGGAGGAGGATGCCAACATTAGGAATGTCTAAGGACGTGTGTTATGCAGGGTTAGGAGGAAGACTGTATAAATTTGATGGGGTTTGGCCCAGTCTGACTCAGTCTCTGACTCATCCCTTACCAGAAGCATCAGAAACATATATTGTCCTAGGCAGGACATTAGGGAGAACTTTTGCATGTGAGCAAGCTCTCCAAGGATTTATATTCAATTCCCTTGAGGATTTATAAACAAACTTCTGATTTTAGAACCAAATTATATCCCGTTCCTTCCATCTTTCTTCTAATACCCGTGGAAGAATTCCTCTCCTTCACCTCCCTACCCTCATACTCTCCCTCCTAGTGCTGGGTACAAGGGCTTTCACATTGTGCATGGTATGTGTGTATGGGTCTGTGTGAATATTTAGTGCTGGACAATGAAACCAAGGAATGAAAGGAAAGTTACAAACTAGTTTGGACTGACAGCCTGAACTATATTCTAATACATGTCAAATACTGCTACTTTGGTCAATGGTTTTCACTTCAGAAATATATCAGAACCTTCTGGGAAAATACAGAGAGTCTGTCATAAACAATAGTTAAGAAATGAACTGAAAAGGTTAAATTTCACATATCTCACTTACTCAATATGGACCTTGAGAAAGTTATTGTCTTCCGTTTCCCCATCTTTGATAAGGATGTTAAAATTATCTACCACAGAGCTGTTGGGAGGATTAAATGAGGTAATATGAGGTAATATATGTGAAACAGAACAGCATCTGGTGCCTTATAAGTATTTGCTGTAGCTGTTATTACTATCACTACACTGTTTTTATCATTGTCATCATCGTTGTTATCATTTGAGGCCTCCGGCCCTGGCCCAGCTGTCTTAAATCACTCTCAAAGAATTAGGCCCCAGATGTCCGAATTTATTTTAGCAAATGCTCCTGAAGGTGGAGCACCACTGACTCAGGATGCAGCAGGCACTTCACAAGTGGTCAAAGAATAAACGGATAGTTGAGCAGAATGAACACCACTTGCAACAGGAGAGATAAAAAGTGGGAACAGGAGTCAGAAAGATTTAGTAAAACCTGAAAAATTTCTGGCCAATAAGAGCAGATAGACTCAGTAGGACATCAGTGGAAGAGCTCATAGACACTTCTTCTCTGAAAACTTTAATTCATGGAACAGGTAACACTCGTTCTTGGAAGGTTTCCACACAGACACTAGCCTTGAGCTGAAGGAAGGCCTTAATAAACTCTTGGTCCCATTCCAGCCTTCCCAGTATTAATTTAATATTTCTATAGGGCAGAGGAAGAAAGGAGGAGGGCACTTGGCTGCTGGAAAACTCTGGATTAATTCTAGGCATATTCTCTTCGTAAATATCTTTCTGCTTACGTTGTACCCTGAACTGACTTGGTTGCCACCCATCCAGGCCACTCATCAGCTCTGTGCCTTTCATTCAGCAATTCTACTAGGTGTGATCAAAACATAGGATGAATGATTTCAAACATTTTTTAAAAAAATCAGTACAGTAAAAACCACATTGCCATAATTCCTCTCAAAAACACTCCTCCTCACTTCCAGCACACTTATTCCCTTGTTCTTGCCACTTTCTGAAGCAGTTCTGGGAGTCCTCTTTCATGAATGTCTTTACTTGTGCTGCCGTGGCTGCCTCAATGTCCTAACTGATTCAAATGTTTACCTTTCATGGTCATTTTGGCTTTGAGGAAGAACCAGAAGTCACAGAGTTCCAGAGGCAGTGAAGAAAGCAGATGAGGATACACCATAATGGGGTTTTATTAGCTACCTTTCTACTGGATGGCACTCAACAGCAGCATTCACCATATTTTTGATCACACCTCCAAAATGCATGACAGAGGAATTCCAGAACTGCTTCGGGAAGTGGCCAGAATGTTGGGACAAGTATGTTCCAAGCAAGTGGTAGTATTTTGAAGAGAAGTAGTGGTAATATGTCATTTACTGTAATAATTTTTTATTCAAACAAAGCCATATTTTGTGCTCAACCTTTGTACTTTGGACACTGGCCCCTTGCCACACCCTACTTTAGCCCTAGGAAACAGTATCATATTTATGTTTGTCACAAACCCTGCAAAGAAAATGCTTAAGAATCATTTCTTAAAAGACAAAAAATAACCTAAACAAAGCTTAGTGCAGAAGGCAGCTGAAATATAAATACTAGATATAAACTTCTGAACTCCCCTTCCTCTCTCTCCCACTTTTGATAAAACCCTCCCTCTCCCACATGGTATCTTGCATGAGTTAATGTTTGGTAAAAAACACATCATCCAATCATAACAAACAGTGAGGGAGATTTTAAATTATGCTTTCATAATAGTTCCACAGTTTTATTTTCCTTGCATAGGAGGATCCTTTGCAACATTAGAATAACAAACAACAAAGAGGACTCCTCCCCCAAGGATTTGCTACTGATTGTTGCAGGACTCTGAAAAAGTCATGGAATCCCTCCAAGTATTTGTTTCCTGGGGTCAAAGAATAAAGAAAATAAAGCTTTTCATGGAGGAAGCTCAAAGTACTTCCTTTTGAATGTTTTCTTTGCTTCTCACAGCTTCCCTTAAAAGCATGTAGGATTCTTCTCACAGGTGCAGAGATGAGAAATGGTTTGCTTTAAAGTGCATTAGCCATCGCGATGAAAGTGGGCAGAAGAAATCATTATCATGGCCTTGGTGGCACGCTGCTAGATGCTTAACAACTGGCTTTGCAGAAACAAGAGGGCCCTGATTTGTCGTGCTCACCAATTCCTGTGGTGTAAATCTTCCCTCAGTGGTTCTTCATGGTGATTGAGCACAGGGAGAGGCTCACAACTGGTTGTTCCGACTTGTCAGCAGCTGGCCACGGTCTGGCTTCCCAACCCAACCCCGCATCACTTTTATAGATGCAGGTGGTAGCAACTCCCACCTCCTCTGTACCTTCTCCATGACACAGACATGTACATTTTGGGGTGCTGTTATATTTCAAAGCACAGTGCATGTTACTGTGAAGCTCTTTGAAGGCAAGATGGTAGCCTATCATCTTTGTGCCCTTGGTGTTTAGCACAGGATATTTGGCCAACATACAACTCCTTCTAAAGAATATATATATATTTAAATTGAAACTCTTCAGTATGAAAATTACTATACTAGAAAAAAAATTCTCATTATCACGTCAACTTTGATAGGTTCTGAATAACACTCCTTTGTCCTGATCACATGATCTCAACCTCCTAGACTGTTAGATGACAGGGATGAGTTTTCAGGCAATTCCATTGAATTGAATCCTTCCTCTAGGTCTGCATGATTTCCCTCTAAGACAGCTATCACCCAGGGAAAGACAGTGCAAGCAGTGACCGCCACATTAACACAGACTGATGTAATTCCCTCTCAATAATTTCCTCTCAATACACTGGCAGAGAGCTAGGGGCTGAGAGGCAAGGCAAAATTAAGTTTTGATAGACAAGGAGAAGGAAAGTGGGAATTGGAGAAGATACAGGCTGTGAGCTGAGTGCCTTTCCACCCCCTGAATTCACATACCAAAACTGTAATCCCAAAAATGATGGTATTAGGAGGTGCAGCCCTTGGCAGTGCCTACTAAGTCACCAGAGTAGAGCTCTCACGAACAGTGTTAGGGCCCTTATGAGAGACCCCATATTGCTGCCCTGCCTCCTCCCCCATGTGAGCATGCAAGGAGGAGGCACCATCTATGAACCAGGCCCTCACTGCAAACCAAGTCTACCTGCATCTTGATCTTGGACTTCCCAGACAGCCAAACTGTGATAAATAAAGTTCCAGGATGTACAAGTTACCCAGCTTATAACATTTTGTTATAGCAGCTTGAAAGAATAAGACAAAGCAGAACATAAAATTGGGGCAGGGCCGGACGGCACGGGTGGGACATTCAAAGAAATCAGGAGCACAGCAATGAAGACCTGGCGGGAACTAGACTCTCACTGTTGAACTGAGTCATGACAGAGTTCTTGATTATCCATTTCATCAATTACCAATGATGTTTTCTTAAATCAAGAAAGATTATCCAACATCTTATTTCTTTAGAGACGTAATTTTTTAAAACTCACCACTATGCGAGCTTGCATTCCTGAATTTTTTTAATGCCACAGGCATAAAACAATAGACTGCATTGAATTCTTTTTTACTATTTCCCACCCTTCAAAGGCCTGCATCCTAACAGGCACAGAATATAGACATCCATTTATACTCTATGCGCGATTCTGGAAACTTCAGACTGGCTTCTCCACAGAGGCTCCCCATCTGCTGTGCTTTGTCTCCTTTCTTTCTATAGTAAATGTTCAAATGGTAGGAACAACTTCATTTAAAAAAATGTGCTGAGGTACTCTATGGCTTTAGAATAGGTTCATCCTTTTCTTATTGCAATCAATGAGCTCTCTGAGTCTATTTTATGCTGCTACGACAGAAAAACCACAGACTGGATAATTTATAAAGCACAGAAACTTATTTCTCAAAGTTCTGAAGGCTGGGACACCCAATACCAAGGTGCAGGCATGTGGTAAGTGTCTGAGTGCTGCATTATGATGGAGGGCATCATACAAGGGAAGAAAGAAGGAAGGGGAGGCAGGAAAGAGCCAAGGAAGTAGCACTGGCTTTTACTCGTAAGTCACGCCTGTGAGACAACGCTGACCCATCAGGAGGGCGGGGCATCCTAACTGAATCACCTGAGAGTGCCATCACAGTGGCAACCAAATTTCAATCTCAGTCTTGGAGGTGACATTCAGACTATCCGAACCACTTAGCGGGAAATAGCTGGACACAGTTCTGTGCAGCAAAACAAAAACAAAATGAAAAACAACCAGAATAATGAGATGAATAAGGGAATGGCATATAGGGACAGGAAATGATAAACATATGTCCTTGGGGGCCTACAGTCTTCATGTGAGACCCCTCCTTTCTCCAGGGCATTTGTGTTACCCAACAGAGAGAAGCTTTGGGGTCACACAGATTTTTGAGGTATTTTTCTGGTAGTCAGGGGACAGAGGAATACAAATATAAACAAAAGTGGCTTCCTGCCATTCTAGCAGTTATCTCTGGCAGTTCTTAGAGTCTTACTTCACATTACAAGAAAATCCAGCATCCAGTGGGCCTCTACTTCCTGGATGCCCACTGAAGCCGGGGCTCTGTGCAGTCTCTGGCTTCACTCCAGTTACCTGCTAGGGAACAGTTTTATGGAGACAGGCCTGGAAGAGAAAATTCACAATATTTTCAAAATCTAAGAAATGGAAAGGCTCTGGAGTATTCAGACAGCCACAAACTGGACGTGCGCCAATCGAAAAGCAGCACTGAGATTTCTTCCTCTCGATTCGATTTTGACAGAACAGGCAGTGGTTGTTTTCTGACAGAGCCTCATTGTATTTTTTTTTTAAATGAAGGGAAAAAGTAAGAAAAGGACCTTGTTCCATCACATGGGTTGACTTGGTGAATTCCCTTTGAAATGGAGTGAGAAGATGTAAAGTGATGGTGCGCAGAAGATGTTTAATCTCCTGAGTGCTCTGCCCAGCTGTTGGATTAAGATCATCATGGCAAAGCACCAATCAAGGACCCCATAGCTTGATTACTTATTTAGGAAGATAAAAGATACCACAGAGAGGGTGAGTGATGTGCCAAATGACACACAGAGTCAGGGTATTATGGTTTAGCTCTAAAATGTCCCTGAAAATTCTCATGTGTGTGGAAAGTGTTTGGATTATGGAAGCCTTATATTCATCATCCATTCATGAGTTCAGTAGAGGAATGTGTATTAGGAGATGAGGCCTGGTTGGAGGTAGGTCACCGGGGCTTAACCTAGAAGACTGTATTCTTGCCCTCAACTCTCCCTCCCCCCTCCCCCTTCCCTCTCTCACTCCCTCCCTCTCCCCTCTCTGGCTGCCATGGGTAGAGCACCTTTTCCTCTGTCATGCCCTTCTGCTATCTGTTTCTGCCTTGGAACAGGCAACCAAGGACTGAAACAATGATCCAAAACATGGACTGAAAATACGGTCCTCCTTTACGCTCTGAGTGTCAGGTATTCTGTCCAGTGATGGGAAAGTCACTAAGACATAGGGAAAGGACTTGTTACAGCTCAGAACTCTTCCCTCACCTAGGACTAGCTCTTCCAAGTGCTCTCAGGAGATCCTGGACTTGGAGATTACCGGATGGGAAAAGGCATTTTCATCACACCCAGGGTTTCCCAATGTTCACCAAGCTGTAGGCAGTGAGAAGGGAAGGGAATTGGCATCAACAGAGCCTCTGCCATGTGTTGAGCCCCGGACTTCAGTCCTAACCTGAAATATCCCACACTACCCTCCTGACAAGCCTACAAGACAATGTGCCATCATCTGTCTTACTTCGTGGCTGAGGAACTGAGTTCTGGAGAGGTGGGACACATAGGCCAGCCTGGGCTGGTCTCCAGCAGACCTGAGAGTTCGTGGTTCTCCTTTGGTTCTGTTTCTGCTGCACCTGCCATTTCTGCCCACAGCAGCACATGGGGAAGGCAAGAGTCAAAGGAAAACGGGAAAAACGAGAGCATGGAATTGGGGAGAGCTGAGTTTCAAGTTGGACTCCAAACTCTGGCAGCTCATAACACCTCAGTTTCCTGCATCTGTTAACCTGACTCATGATGGTAGACTGGTTTCTGCTTGGGCAGCAAGTGCCTAGAGAGAGGGGTTGAGAAGGCCTTGGGCACATTCAAGCCTGGGGAGAAAGAGGCCTAGGATCAATTAGCAATGTCTGCCTGGCCACAGATGAGGAGGGTAGGTACCTACACCCCAGCCTGGCCTGGGTTGCTACATTCTAAAGGTCACTACGGGTAGCTTGACCTGAGAGGCTGGGCACCTTCCCACTCTCCCTCTGCCTCTGCTCACCTTTTGAACCACCCGGTCCTCATAGAGGGTGATGTTAGGGAGAATTGGTAGAGGCCTCATCCATTCAGGCAGACGGCCGCAATGGCAGCCACATGTCCAGGACAGGCGAACTTTTCTCCCCGTTTTAAGAGGTGCCAAGACTCCAATATGTAAAATCTCACCATTCTCTTACTTCTTAGCCCTTCTTCACTTCTTTGTTTCTCTCCTTTCTACCCATCCTTGCAGTGTTTTGCCCCTTAGGAAGCCTTCAAAGTTCATCATATTTGTCTCCTCCAGAAGTTGTACCCTATTCCTTGCATCGGACAATCTGGCATATCCTAACACATGAGACTTCATGTACTCATGGTTATTTCAGACTTTCTCCATATGGCTTTATATAGATGATAAGGCAAAAGGAACTCTGTACTGAGAAAGATTTGGGGAAGAATTCTGTCTTATTTAAAGATAGGAGCTTGCAACCAGGAGGGATGCCTCCTAACTTCTGTGAGCTTGCTTGCCTCACCAACGAATGAGGTGGGTAGTAATGTGAGCATGCTAGATTTGCAGATGATGAGGCAAAAGAATAGACGCAAAGAGCCTCACATGTTGCCTAGCACACAGTGGGACCACAAAGGTAACAAACTTGTCATCCAATAGTAATGTATCTGTATCCTAAGATGATTTCACATCACTTTGAAAATTGAAAGAACAAAATCAAAACATGATACAAACTGAATATTCCTTATCCAAAATGCTTGGGACCAGAAACCCTCCTTTGGATTTTAGGAGTATTTTTTTTGAAATATTTACATATATGTAGAAAGAAATCTTGGGGGGAATGGGATCCAACTCTAAGCATGAAATTCATTTATATTTCATATGAGCACTATATACCCAGCCCAAAGACAACTTGACAAAATATCTGTAGTGTGTTTGTCTTTTCACTGCAACTCTTCATGTGAGATTGGGCATGGAATTTTCTACCTGTGGCTTCATATTGGTGTTCAAAAAGTTTAGGATCATGGCACACTACAAATTTCAGACTTTCATTTTAGGGATGCTGACCCTGTAAAGAAAATCATCACAGGGCCACATTCGCATAGGAAAACAGTAGAATAATACAGTGTCCAGGGCAGAGAACGTGGGACTTACTCAATACACTCATGCGGTCATGCGCACCCCAGGGGTTTGCAGTGTGCTGGATGGAGCGAGAACAGGAAATGTGGGTTGGAAAGTGAGCATAACTGCACTGGCCTCACACAGGCTGGAGTCGATTCATGAGACAATTCAGATCCAGCATCTTGGACATCATCAGCATTCAGTATTTAAAGCTTCGGGTGGTGCTAGTTTTTTATATTCCTGCTAAACAGTTCAGTGTGCTAAAGTAAGCCTCAGTTTTCTCATGTTCAAAGGAATAACAATCATATTTTTCCTGTCTAATTCAGAAGATGTGTTTTGGTATAGAAGGTCTCGGTAGAAATCAAAGGCCTTCCAGTCCTTCAAATCTTAAATCTCTCCCAAGCTAAGACTCTTCTCTTCTTTCCCTGCGAGAGGAAATTTCTCGGCCACCACAGGCACCAATGTTTTTTTTAACATCTTTTCAGGGTTTTTTCACAAGGGGTTTCACATATAAGAAGCATGAGGCTATACTATTTCCCAGCCCTGCCTACATGCCAGGTCCTGGACTCACTGCTTAATATCCTCTGGTAGTTCAGAACTTTAGCACAAGTGACAGAAACACCATCAAAAGGGTTTAAGCAACGAAAATGCATTTGCTCATGTGACTAAAAACTCAAGGGATTCTGGTGCAGTTAGATCCAAATAGAGTCAGGATAGCTCAGTTTCCACTGCTTCCTGTCTTTCTCGACTTCGCTGCCGGTTCTCCTTCCTATAGTCTGACTCTCTTCGCACAGGTTGAATCCAGAACTCCAGACCCTTGTCCTAGCTCCTGAATTTGGCTGGTAAAAGAGCTCCTCTCTCCCAGTAGCTTCCACTGAAGGCCTAGTGATGGCTCTCACTGCCGTGGCTTGGGTCACATGCTCATCTCTATACCAGGAAATGGGGTCAGCCCCACTGAGCTTCTCAGATAAACTTGGGCTTGGGTAGTGCTCAGAGAATAACTCAGGGGGTGTCATTACCCAAAAAAAGAAGACTGAATGTTGAGCAAACTAAAACAAGAGTCACCTGCAAGGGCCCTCACAACACTAGGTAAGAGGTATCCTAAGATGTGGAACTAAAGTCGGAATGACAATTTGACTAAGATCTCAAGGTCAAAGTGAACAGAACTGGAACTCCAGTCTAGAATTCCCACATCTTATTTCTTGCCCTCTATCATGCTTCTTTGCCTACACCGCCTTCCTATTCCCAGGTTGGTCACTGGTTTGTCTGTGGACCAGTGGTTCCATTCGTCATTTAACGCGGATGGTCACAGCTGCCTTTGAAGGAGTCAGGCTATATATGGCTGGTTTATTTTATGCTTTCAGTCAACTGAAATCTGGATCCTGTTTTATCTCAATACTAGGGATTGAAGCCACGGCCTTCCCACTGAGCTATATCCCCAGAACATTTTAAAAAATTTATTTCTCTCATGGATCTCGATTTTTATTATATTTCCTCAGCCTATGTTTCTGTTGACTAATATCTGAAAGAAAAGTAGAAGAGTCTACAGTCATCTTTTTGTAGTTAAAAAGGCATTTGTATATATATCAATAAATATCATTAGGTATTTGATTTTTACACTGATCCACAAAAGGAAGTTAAGAATATTTTCTATTAGCTAGGTATGGTAGCGCATGCCTATTCTCCCAACCCTCTGGGAGGCTGAGGCAGAAGGATTGGAAGTTCAAGCCTAGCCTGAGAAATTTAGAGACTTAACAAGACCTTGTTTCAAAAAAAAATAAAATAAAATAAAAACAAGGCTGGGGATGTAGCTCAGTGCAAAGGCCCTGGGTTCAATCCTCAGTATCACACACACACACACATACACACACACACACACACACACACACACACACACACAGAGAATATTCTTTACATCATAGAAGATGCATGTGACATTCAGCAGAGTTAACTGACTTGAGTAACCTCTCTTTAAGGTCACAATTACTGACACACCCAGAATTCCAATCTAGCTATTCAGAATTAGGCATATTTAAGACCTTCCCTTGCCCTGGTCCACTGAGAGCTTCATGAACTCCCTCACTCTTATTTCAGCTAATCCTCTATCCATACATCTGTCGACACCAGTGTGTTAACTCTGCTCATGTCTTTGTATTAAAGATCAGTAAACTATGATGGGAGATTTATCTCACTGGAATGGCTCCTCATATGTTTTTATAAATAAAGCTTTATTAGAACACAGCCACACACTTTAAGACTTGTCTGTGGCTTCCTTCAGGCTGCAGTGCTGGAGTTGAGTAACCATGGCAGAAACCTGAAGGTCTGCAAAACCTGAAATATTTACTGTCCAGTCCTTTACAGGCAAGCCTCACCAAGCCCTGATCTAAGTAACTAACAGAGAAGTAAACAAGACTCGGCCAGAGCTCTGCCGCCCACCACTGCGAAGTTCTGCCTGGTGGCCAGGGACCAGCAGGCCTTGCAGTCAGGTTTATTGCAGAGACAGTATTTGCGGACAGCTCACTGATGCAAATCATCCAGGCAAAATGGCAGCCACGGGGCCCACTGAATAGTGGGTGCTGTGCCAGCAAGTACCAGATATTTCTAAATATCTGCCACATTCTTTGGCTTTGGAATATACTTCTTTCCTCAGTTCTGTGAACAACCCACTTTAGAGACTGACTGTCACGCTTATTCACTCTGCAAACATTAACCCCACCTCCACTACCACCACACTGTGTTCTCTGGGATGCACTAGTCAGAGCAGTGTTCAAGGGCAAAGTCACAGCACTTTGCCCTTAAAGTGGTTTGTGAGGCACCCCCAATTAGCATGCCAATATCAGGAGTTCAAGTCCCTTAGTTTTGGACTAACTTATTAAATAAAAAACCCAGAGCCAATTCAAGCTCATAGTAGAAGACGACAAAATAGGCGCATTAAAGGACTGCAGACCTTGGCCCAAACACAGCCCTCCTAGTTCATTCTCTCTGCGTGGCAGGAGCAAATTAGCTACCCTGTGCCTTAATATCCTCAGTACTATTACTGTTCCCAATAGTAGTTCTTACACAGTACTTATCTGAAAACAGGTATCAGGTGGCCAATAATAGTACTTATCTGAAAAACAGGTTTTTGTGGTTAAATTAGTTAAAATTTGTGTTGCTCATAAGAGAATGCTTAGTGTAGTGTTAGGTCCACAGATGAACAAGCTATTGTTATTTACTGAGTGTTCATAACATGCAGTCGTATGCTAAGAGCTTTGCATGGATTATCTTGAACCTGTATCCCTGCCACTGTCCCCTGATTTATGATATGCTTCCATACAAGAAAGAAGGAATTCGTTACAGCTGGTGTGTGGGGAACTGTGCAGAACCCACAGCTTGTCTTATCTATGTCATATTCAGAAATAGATCTTAAATGGATGATATCATTACTCAAGTGCCCGGAAAAAAATTCTTTTAAAAATAGCACGTATACAAAAACAAGAGCTTAAACACAATTTGCCTAACTTGTTAAAATTTGGAAGGGGCTGGTATTAAAATCTAGGTATGTCCTTGTGAATACATCAACCACATGAAAATTATCTGTCAAATGTATCTTGGAAGAAAAATCTTTGCAGATGTCTATTTTGGGGCACTTAGAATCATATTTCTCTTTCAGATCATCGTGGATTTCTTCCTCAGTAAAAAGTTGGTATCCCAGGCTTGTTGTGAAAGGCAAATGGGAAACTTCATGTAAAAAGAGACAGTCCATGGGAAAACTGCTTCATGCAGCCAGTGGCTGCTGATACATGGGCTGTGGTCACCACTTGCTCACTTGCCGTTGCCCAGGTCTGGAACAGCTCAGCAGCTGGAGTTCCTGCATGGTACAGTCTGGAAGCTCAGCCAATTCCCCAGAAAGGGAACGAACCAACAGTTAGAACCCTGAGCTGAGGGTGTGGAAATGGATGAGCCTCCAGGGCCAAAATTGTCTCGGAACTCAGAGAGCAGAAATCCAGTCTGTGCTCCTGAGAATTACACATGAGCCTGAGGACCCTGGCAAAGGACAATGATGCCACCACATCCCACAAAGCTTCTGCAGAGAGCTCCTTCACATACGACTGGCTGATTGGGACTATAACCAAATGACACAAACCAGGTTCAAGAAGTCCTAGTTGCTTTGCACAAAGGACAACAGTAGGATTCATCATTTTCTTGGTCTATGTATGAAAAATGCATAATTCCCAAGAGCACAGGCACAGCCAACAGGTACCTTCTGACTAAAGAGAATCACTGAATTGCCTAGAATCAATGTTACACAGTTTCCAGAGTTATGTCCTGGCTCCTTGGACAGATAAATGGAGAAGACCAACTTTTCAATGATAGACCAAGAAATAATATCAATGGCAGCCATGAGCCTTTCATGAGCACTTAATAAGTGCTTCAGTAATTATCCTTGTTTATTACTCAGAGTAACATCCCTATTATGTAGGTACCATTACCACTTCCATTTCTACAGCAGAGAAAAACCAAGGCTCCAAGATATAAACCAACTAACTTGAGGTCACACAGCTTGTGAGTAGCAGAGACTGATTAAAGGCCAATTCAGTTTGGATTTAGAGCTGGCAAGTCTAAGCCCTGCTCTACTCGTTCCCAGGATGAAAATATTTCCAATACAGATATTCTCTTGTGGCCAGGTTACAGGGGAAGAAACAAAAGGAAGTCAGTCTGGGGAGGTGGGGTGTTCTCAAACTTCAGTGGCACTGTCCATGCAGAGGAATCCCAGAGAGGAGCCCAAGGCCAACACCAGACAGGTAAGAGTTAAATAGAAACTGGGCCCTTATTTACTGTGTTCTAGTTTCTTTTTTAAAGTATACTACTGGGAAGGACTACAAGACTTCCCTGCTCCTTATTAAAAATAGAAAATCTGTTTAGACAGCAGCTACGGCACAAAAGCAGATAGATATATTATGGGCAGAAAAGAACCAAGCTCCGGGCAGGCTGATATCTATGGGGGTGGGGCCTGCGGTTCTCCAATTAAGATAGTAGCTTTCTCAGGGTCAGGAGAATACGAAACAATAGACATCCTCTCTTCCTACTGCAAAAGAGAGGAAGTGTTTCCTTGCACGGCAGAAAAGTACTGCTTCCTTCTCTCACTCTTGCCCTCCCTCCTTTTTCCTCCCATGCTCCTCCTTTTCCCAACTCTATATTAAAAACTCTGGTTTGTGACCAAAGGGGTTTATATTTCTGAAGTAAGATGATAATTGCCTTTCTTTTCTTCTTCAGGAAAAAAGGTCACGAATCGGTTTCATGGGAAATAGCCTTGCCTAAAATCTAGAAAATACAACTTTTATTTGATGCTATGTGGCATAGCACCCATTTGTTCCCTTTGGAGGTATCCAGATCATCAGCAGGTACAGATTGCACTGACACCACGCTGAAAATGCTTGTGGGTTCTTAACCAGCTCCAAAGCCAAGGTCGTTGCTGCTGCCCCAGTGTTTGACCTTGGATCTGGTATCACACTAACTTCTAAATAGTTACCAAGCGGGGAGGGGAGAAGGCCTCCGTCTCCTCACAATGCTTTATCCCCTCTATCTAAGAGTACGTTTTAACCGTATATCAAGATTGTTCCATTAGTTTTGAAGAATTGTTGGATTTTCACCACGTTTGGGGTACCTTCTTAAATTGCTGAATGTGCACTTTCTTATTGTTACTAACTCCTGGGTAATTTTTGTACACCAAAGAGCATTTATCAATGTCTAGAGACATTTTTAATTGCCACATCTGGCGGGATTCTACTGATACAGTGTGTAGACGCCGATGATCCTGCTAAACATCCTGCAGGACAGCAGCCCAACCTCACTGAAAAGTGAGCCAGTCCAGAAAGTCAACAGTGCAAAGGCTGAGAACTCCCAGGTTACCCTTACAGGTTCTTGTTAAAATAGAGGGGAAATGTGAAAGTCAAAATGAGAACATTTCTCCCTCTTTTATTTCTTTTCCACTTTCACAAGACCCACTGCATTCTGTGGGGCATCTGGACCCAGAATACCAAGATAGCCTGTAGGGAAATTACAGCTAAGATCAATAATCATCATATCAGCAGCAACTAGCATTCGTATATCGCTTTACTTCCCATACATTAAGTCAACTGGAGCCACACTGGGGAAGGAAGTTGAAAAAATTTCCCTAAGAATATTTCCCATTTTATGCGTTTCCAGAATTAACGGTTTAAAACAAATTAGAAATAGATTAAACGAGGTACCTTTGGTCAAACAGAAAAGCAATTACATGATAGGAAATTGTAATAATCCATCACAGGCACCAGGTTCCAGGTCCCAGAGCCCAGTGCGGTTTCTTCCAGCAACTGTTGCTGTGTGCCCAAGAACTGCAGGAAACTCACTGCACTTTGTCTGAGTCACACCAAGATAAGCACTGTCGCCAGGGCCAGGAGGGGTGCTCAACTTTCCTAGTGATCATCAGAAGCATGCAGCATTTGATGGATGTCTGTGTATTGTGTTCTACCTGGCAGAGGGTGAGTGCTGGCTTGCTATAAGTTCGTTTCTGGGTGTCATATTCTTGAACAGTACGGATCACCACTTACTTGTGTTTGATGGATAAGAAAACACAGAAGTCACAAAAGTGCCTCCAAGCAGATACGAAGGGCACTGCGACGCTGTGGTTTGAGCCCTGACCTATCTCCCCACCCTGCTCATGCACTTGTTATGCACTCATGTATCTATGCACTTGCTAGTCATGTATCCGAATACATGATATCTGGTGCACAGAGGCACTGAATGAACATTTATTATTGTCACTACTAGGGAGAAAACTAAACACAGAAAACTGACAGCACACACACACACACACACACACACACACACACACACACACACACTTCTTTCCTTTGGTGAATTTCATGTCAATGTGAAGACAGCATACTCCGTTCCTACTCAGCACCATGATACCAGAATATCTGCTTTATTATTTAGGAAATTGAACAGGGTTCCCTAATTGTGCTGGTGTTTGCATACATGGGAACCCTGCAAACAATGGGACAGTCACATTTTTAATGTGTGTGTACAATTCTAATTATTGTAACTGCACCACTACAGTACCTTAGATACACACATACTTTTAACTCTTTATTTTGAGATTAATTGGAGGTTCACAAACAATTGTGAAAAATAATTCAGAAAGATCCTGAACTCTTCACCCCAATAGTAACATCTTTCATAACTACAGGACAACTTGCACTCGCTCCAGTCCACTCACCTTCCTCAAATTTCACCTGTTTATATGCCTGTGTCCATACAGCACATGTCTGTATAGCATGCAACACTGTGCATCATAGATTTGATTCTTTGCAATTTTATCACATGCACACTTAGTTTATGGCGTAAGTATTCTGTGAAACCTCAATATAAATCAAAACACAAAACAATGATAAGGTGCAGTTCTATTGTAGACACAGTAGCTCTATTGATTCATTAAGGGTTGTTTCTCTACCAGTCACTTTTGTATGGAAAAAAAGACATTAAAAAGGAAGAAAACCTGGCCCTTGCTGTTAAGGACTCTGTGATTGCATGGAAAAGGCAGGAACATAGGTAATTATAGGATCAAAAAATTCCAAAAATGAAACAAATATTTCAATCAGTTGCAAAAACAATTGAGATGAATAAAATCATATATTTCTGTGCTGATTACATCAGGTTTAATCCCAAAGCCACTTGTACCTTTAACATTATACATGTCTTCATGTATTAAGAGTGCTCATGTAACATGTCTAACGTTCTGAAGTATTAGCTCTGATGATCTGCCAATATGGCATCAGAGTATCTTTTCCCATGGCAACAATTCAATTCAATATGCTAAACTGTAAAAATAAATCAGCTCCATATTTGATTTATTCATATAGAGATTCCTCATTTATTCATATAAGATTTTATAGAATCCCACTAAAATACATGCACGTGTGCTTCATTAAACAAAAATGTTTGTCAGACAAAGAGAAAATTTGGGGCATAATGGCAAGTACTTTTCGGCCTTTTATAAATAATATTAGGAAGAGTATTTCATAGTCATATGAAAGAGTACTGGGAGTACTCTATTGGTAGAAATTAGAGATAAAGTGGCTTATAAATGAGTCGCATCACACCTGAGTATCTTACACACACGGTTTCCCATTGCAGAGGAGTGCGCTTAGGTATGTGTGTATTTGTGTGCTAAACTGCCTCACCTCCAACTGAATACAAATACATTTTTCTTTGTTGCTAAATCTAATATTCCTAGAGTGTTATCCCAACTAACTGTCTAAGAGTAATGTGAAAAGTTGGGAAGATACTGATGGTGAAAGAATAAGACAAGACTAGATGCATTTGGCCCTCTTCTCTACTCCATCCCCATAACTTCTAGAGCACAGAGCTAATTCACTTGTGTTGCAGCTGGAAGATTCTGAGGCAGTGGAGGGAAAGGCCCTTGGCCAAGCTCAGGGAACACAGCAGCGACCTGGCTGGGACCCGGCATCCGCTGCGGAGCTCCTGCCTTGCACAAGACAGGGAAGAAGGAAATCTTTTCAGCACCCACCATGTATAGCACAGTGCTAGGCTCTGGTGATACAAACAGCTCTAAGAAATCACCTGTACTTTTGAGAAAAGTAAAGTGTAAGTAATGAGTCAAGAATTAAAAGCATTTCAAGGATAATACAAAAATGACATGGGTTGGGGTATAGCTCAATAGCACAGTATGTGTTTGGCACACTCAAGGTCCTGGGTTCAATTCCTAACACTAAAAAAAAAAAAAAGACATCATACTTGAATCATACTTGATTAAAAATAAGGTCCAGGTTGTGCTATAAATAATGTAGACACTGTGGAAATAGCAAAGAAAAAAAGAAAATGACAGCCAAATCTGTGAAGGACTCTTGGATATGGTGCAGTGTGAGTTTAGGCACTGAAGGTTAGTAAGATTTTCAAGAATGGAAGGATAAAGAAAAAGATGGGGTAGGAAGAGCCAGGTACCAGATGGTGAAGCCAGAACAGAAACTCTGACTTTTGGTTTTGGAAGCCGAGCAGCTGAAATTTGATTCTCGGCACCTGATTTAACAGCGGTATGTCTGAAGAAGATTTGGAGCCTTTTTGAGTCTTGGTTTCATCTGTAAGTGACGACAGGATAGTACCTGTGTGACGGAGTCACGGTAAGGATTGCAAGTGTTGACACCTGTGAAACATTTGCACGGACAATATGTGCTGGAGGGAAGTTACTATGGGGGTTCAGGATAGGGGAACAGTAGGGGTGGGCAACACAAGGGTGAACAGTGTTTAGGGGTGAACTGAAGCCCTGCAGAGGAAGTGGGCTTCTTTCCCAAGCTTCCAAGGGTCTTCTGAACCAACTTAAGTAAATCAAAATAATAACCATACATGTACAAAATATATTAGCAAATAAGAATGCATTCAGAAACAACAAAACAGAATGGAGAAATGTACGTGGGTAAAAACTGTAAAGCATAAACAAAGAAGGGTGACTGGATTGGGGAGGAATGGTCACTCCATCCACATGAGAAGGCTGGGCTCTGAGCCTTGGAGCTTCAACCCAGCAGCATGGTTTTGCTGGTCTCATGTGAGATACGACCCCCTCCCTGGACAAGGATGTGATAGCTATTGATGTGAGGTTCTAGTTGATTCCATGTAGCTCCAGAATGTGTACTGTTCCTAGATCAACTGTCTTGTTCCAAATAATTAGTGTGCTCACATAGTTTACTGTCTAAACTGAGAAGCGTCAGTTCTTAGAAATGCAAACTAGATGGCCTGCCAGGAAAATGGAGATAAATGGGAACTGTTTGGTCAAACCAAGATATGCATTTCCATTTCACACAACCTGCACACATCATATCAAATTTCTGCTTGTTCTTCTACTACGGAGACACTGAGAAATAACTAGACAGAGACTTTGAATAGTCTGAACTAGAACATGGATCTCTGAAAAATTGACATTGAGGGCCACAGGAGGTACCTCGAAGATGTACATAGTCATCCCCCATAGTATCCAAAACTTCATTAGGGGAAGCACTAGAAATTTCCATTCATGCAGAAATTGCTATTGTATGATAGAAAAAGCCAAGTTATTTAAAGGATCAGCTCAAACCAGGAGCAAAGACAAACAGGACAACTCCGCTCAGAAATGGCAAGGGGAAGGCAAGCAAGCTTCTTCCTGATTATGGAGCTTTACAAGTATTTGAGGACAAACTGTTGTAATATTTGTCTTCACACAGTATAACAAACGCCAACCCAAGAATTAGTATCTGTTGAACAATTATTTCGTGCCAAGCCTGGTGGTAAATTTGTTTCATTTTTAACAGCTATACTGAAGCATAATGGATATAACAATATACTAAACATACTGATTTTCATCTACTCTCACTCCTTTTTTTTGTCCAACAGTTACTCAAACTCTGTGTGCCCTAATCCTGGACAGTGCAACATGGAGACTTGAGGTTCCTGGGCTCTAGGGACGCAGTGAGATCTAGCCCAGGGCTTCGCACTCCCAAACGGAGCGAACTTCGTGGTCCGTCCCTAAAAATGTGAAATAAGCTATTTGATGAGTTCAGGAGTTAAAAAGAAAATCTGGCGTAGTCTCATCCTTTCTATGGCACAGAACTGTCCGCAGAAAGTTCCCATCTCTCTCCTCCTTGCTGGGGGACTTGGAGGGTGGGGCAGGGCCTGGCAGGGACACAAGGCTTGTGAGTGTGGCCCTGACAGGGAGAGTGAGTGGTCCTCTCCCGGGTCCTACACGGGGAGTCCCACTTAATTCAAGGTCTAAAGTTCCGTTTCCAACTGATTCTTCACCTTCATAAAAAAACTCTTTTTTATTTCCACTTATTTTCAAACAAGAGTAGGGATACAAGGTGCTATTTATTATGCTTTTTCAAAGCTCAACCACAGGCAGCCAAAAATTATAAAATGAAGCTCGAACCTTACTGCTTGGTTGTGGAGACAAAGCATACACACAAAAATGAACTAGGCAGATGTGAAATGTGAAATCGCATCCTCTTAATTCCTTGTAATAATGTAAATGACACTAATTTTTATTCAATTTCTATTCTTTTCATTCATGTGATCAAGAACTGAAGGATGATGCATAAGAATAAAACAGTGGAGTGACTGTAAACGAATGATTGTTTTAATTATTGATGTTTTGCCATTGTACTGTAGAAAAGGAATAACAGAGTGAGGGAAAAAGGAGGAAATAAAAGGAAGGAAGGAAGGAAAGAAGGAAGGAAGGAGGGAAAGGGTAGAAGCAGAAGGGAAGAGAAGATAAAGGGCAGGAGGTAGGAGGAGAGGAGAAAAGGAGGAAAGAAAGGAATGAAAGGAAACTTCTCTAGGTTGTCACTAAAATGATGAATGACAATAATAATGATGAGTGCTAACTCTTGTCAAGAGTTTACTGCACTCCAGGCACTAATATTTTACCTATAGTAACTCATTTAACCTCATTTAACCTCATAAGAACCCTGTAAAATGGATACTATTATTTTATTTCCATTTCAAAAATGAGGAAAATGAAGAAAATGAGGCAAAGTGACGTGGCCCTCTCTCGTAATCTGTAAGAGCAGCTGTAGGTTGCCTTCAACACTAACCATTACATGCCGCAGCCCCTAGGGGTGGTGGGACATGGGGGGAGGTGGTCAGGGAAGGAAACAGGGAGATGGAGGGTAGAGGAGGAACATAGAGGTGCTTCAGAAAGAAGAGCTGATGTGAAGGAGCAAAAGGTGTGTATGTCAGGGGGCAAATGACTCTCCTCAGCAATGCCAGCATGACAGTCTGGCAGGAAAAGAAGACACAGCTGAGCCTCTTGCTTCTCTTTGCCTTCACGCAGGAAAGATTAGACTTTTTTGCTCAGAACAAGTTTCGTTTTTTTTTTCCTTCTGTCGCTGCATCAAAGCTAATATTAACTTTCACCTCTGTGATAGATGGGATGTTTGTGTCCCTCCAGTATACGTCAATTCCTAATCCCCAATGCAGTAAAGGGAGGCGGGGCCTTAAGGAGGGAGGTAACCAGGTCTGGGGTGGAGCCCTCATGAGCGGGACTGGGGCCGTCAGAGCAAGAGGCATGAGAGACATGTCTCTCTCTGCTACAAGAAGGTGTCACGCAAACCAGGAAGAGGACCCTTCTCAGGAATCAAATGGACCAGCACCTCGATCGAGGACTTCCCAGCCTTTAGGACTGTGAGGAAGATGCTTCTGTGGTTTGTCACTCAGTCCAGAGCCTTTTGGTATAGCTGCCTAAACTACCACACCCTCCATTAGGCTCTGTGGGGGAACTTCACTCAGAACTGATTTATCTCATCTACTACACACAACAATCACCCAGAAGCTTGCAGATGAGGAAATGGACTAGAAAGGTTAATTAGCCACCCAGTGCCACACAGCAAATAAGTATAGAAGCTTGGACTTGAGCTCTCGCCTATCTTTTTTTAAAGATGTGCTCTCATTCACTGTTGTAAACTTGATCTTTGTCCACTTTTAAAATAACTGGCCAAGAATATAGAATTGAGGGAAAGGTAAATGCAAATGCAAATAAAAATAAAGGACTCTCATATAATGCCATATCTGCACTTGCCTACCTTACTAACAGAATCAAAGGTCCCTAATTCTTACACTACCAGAGAAAGGCAAACATGTCTGCACACGATTCAGCTAAATAGTAAATTTGGAAATTTATGATCAAGATGAAAAGTCAGAAGACAATAAAATTGCAGTAGGCAGAATTGTAAGAGGACTTCCCAAGATTACTGTACTCCCTCGTTATTCAGCATAATACAAACCCAGGTGCTACTGGAAAAGGGGTTGTGTTGCTGTTATTAAAATCGCAGGGTTGGGGATTTAGCTC
>PVJO010025793.1:0-22161 GCA_004026905.1 Hystrix cristata
TGTCACTTGTCATGCCCGAATCCCTAGGCCAGGTACCCTGCCTGTGGCACTTTAGTTTTCTCTTCCGAAAAGAGGACCAAAATCAGAATATCTTCATTAGATTTCTATGAGGATCAGATAAATCAATGTATGTCAAATGCTTGGAGGATGTGGCATTCAATAAGGGTTATATACATCTTTGTTATTGTTTCTGCTGCTGCTGCTGCTTTGCTGTTATTACTATAATCTGTTATAGCCAAAATTATTTTTATTTGATAATCAAAACTTGGCCTTTTTTTTTTTTTTGGAGACAGGATCTAGCTATGTAGCTCAGGCTTTCCTTGAGTTCCCTATGTAGTCCAGGCTGGCTGCAAACTTGCAGCAATCCTCCTGCCTCAGCCTCCCAAGTGCTGGGATTACAGGTGTTCACCACCATGCCCAGCTAAAACTTGGCTTCATACTTACAGTGGATTCAAGTCCACTCATGTCAGGGTATACCAGCTGAAAACCACTGCTCCAAAGAAAATGGAATGGCGGCATGGTGACCAGAGGCAGGCACATTGGATATTCGCCGGCTGCACTAATCCAGGCGAATCACGGTGCTGGCCCATCTACTGTAAAGAGCACTCAGCCCATCTCAGAGATTTGGAGTACTATTTCAAGGAGTGCCGGGTTAATGCTACTTGCCGAAGAGAGGTTTGAAATCTGCCATGCCTATTTAAGTGCTGGTGCCAATCATGTGAGCAATCCTCTTAAGAATGCTTTTTTTAATGGCTATATTTTGCCTCATAATCTTTAAGGCAAGAAGCTGGTTTAACACATCAAAGGAGAGTCACTCATTCTGTATGCATTGCTCCAGAGTAATCTCCTCCATCAATATCTCATGAAAAGCCTCCCTGGAAGGAGAGCTCAGACTGAAGGTCGGAGACGGTGACTTACTACTGCTGTCTGAAGGCCCGTCTGAAACCCACTGACGTCACACTCAGAGAGTCCGTGCAACCAAGACGAAGGATACTCCAGCCTACTGCAGGGGTAGAAAATTCTAAAGACATGTCTATTTTACAAACAAAAAGCCCTGCAGCATCTTGAGCCCATTCCCCACTCTAGATGGTGTTCTTTTTATTACTCAGCTCCTGGTTTTTTCTGTTTCCCCCTGATTAAGTGTCAGATGATTCTCAGTCATAAGACAATTTGGTCACATGATAAGATGGTCTGTGATGGCTGAATACTTCCTCCCTCCCATCAAAGTTGCACCAATACTACAGAATAATTGTTGGTAGAAACCTTAGAATTTATGACAACTTCTATCTAAGACCAGTTCTGTCTTTTCTAGGGGGAACACACATACACACATACACACATACACACACACACACACACACACACAAGTGGCCTGGTAAAGGTAAGCCAAAGAAGGTCCAGCTATGTGTCCCATTCCTTCCTCAGGACACAATCAGGAATTTCTGAGCGCAATGACCCGTGGCCAGTTAACTTCCTTCATGGAACATTTATGCAGTGCCTCGTGCATACATCTACTCGTCATGATTAGAATCTGTTTGAACCCTTTGTCCAGGTTTTTTGAAACTCCAAATCTTTATTGTATTTTAAATGTCTTGAATGAATACCTCTTGCTTTAACTTTGCTGTATTAGTAACTCAGAAGTCTTTGTTCTGGGCTCTCCCCAGGTAAAGTGTTCTCAGAGCTGGAGACAGCACTTCCCAAAAGGAGCGTCCGGACAAGCGTCTCTAGGGACCTGTGAGACATGTGGGTGCTCCAGCCTGCTCGCCTGCTCAGTCAGGAACTCTGAGAGGAGACCCAACTAGCCCTCTAGGCGATTCTGGTGCACACTCACTTTCCAGAGACTCTGCTCCACATGTATGAAAATTCACTTTCAAAAGAGTTTTACCAACCCCCAAAGAATTGCTACCAAAGTATCCATTTTGCTTCGTTTTCCTCTATACGTCAACTTACCTGTTTGAAATCCATTACTGCCTATGTAATAACATACAAGTGCCTCAGCTTGGTCTAAAAGACCTTCTAAGCTGGCCTGGCCCAAGCTCACCTCCCGTCGGGCACGCCATGGCACAAACCCACTGTGCACGTCCCTCATTCCCGGCAGGCCACGCGCTGGACACTCTCTGACGATACTTTTTTCTGTCTTCACGTGGCAGGCTCTTCTCCTCCTTGAAGACACCACTCTACTGTCACCTTCTTACTCAATCCCCCATTCAGAATGGGGGATTGAGTGCTTCTGTGTCTTCTTACTCAAATGTTTCTGTGAATACCTATTAAATGATTTTATAATTTTTCCTTCCATGGCCTCTGTCTTGGGGTAATCAATGAGCAGAGGCATCATCTAAGCCGAGCTGAACCGAATGCCTGCCCCTCCAGACGTCTGCTCTGTTTCCCACACAGTTGTTTGGTGCCAGTATCACATACAGGAAGAAAACCCATTAGACAGTCTACTCCAAGACGAATATAACTATGGTCAAGGAATGAGCTTGTATGATTAAATCCTTGCTAATATAGCTGCAAGCCTGTGTGACTAGACATTTAACAATAGAAAATATCACGCTTTCAGAGCAGAAAACATGGGTTCCAAGTCCATCATTTGTAGTGGTTTAACTTTGAGCATCTGAGTCCTTGAGCCTCAGTTTTGTCATCTGTAGAATAGGATAAAATATTGTCCCCTTCTGTTTACCTCGCTGCTTGTAGTGATGACATGAGATGCTGTATGTATACAAGATACTATCATATCCCACCCATGCACATTTTGATCTTATTATTAGACATTGAACATTAAGTGAAACACTAATACACAGTAATATATAGAGGTTTCATTCCAATACTAAATGTATGAAGCACTGGAATAGAAGAAAACAGAACAGGAAGAAAGAAGTTCAGCTGTTGAAAAATACTCCTTTGAATTTAACCTAACAGGAATCTCAGTCCAGGAAAACTTCTGTGGATACTTGCTCTCCAGGCATTCAGAGTTGTTTTCCTACCAGTCTCTATGTTCCCACACTCCAGCTCTGATTTCTGAAGGTGGACGCAACAAGGAGGGCTGATGCTTGTGTTTTCTCTTCCCGTCTCCCTTCCATATATTTTCTATTCCCATGCTCCGCCCCTAGGAAAGCAGGGGCAGTCCGCCAGATGGGCTTATCATCATTCTCCCAAGAGCCTCATGTTATGCCAGGCTTCAGATTGCTTGCAGCCAGGTTATCAGGCTACTTTCAACCCCAGGCTTTTTAGCAGGTATAAGGCTGTCCAGGGCAGGGTCTCTAACTCCCAGCCTGCACTGCCAAGTACAGTTGATGCTTAAGGGTGAAGGAATTTGAAATTGACTCTAGCTCTGGAAATTCTGCTCAAGGATTGTCAACAGTTTATAAAATTTACTCATTTTTAAAATTAAGCTTACTGCTTTTGGGGATTCTAACCTGTAATGCCCTTACTTTGGTAATATTTCAGCCTAGTTTGTCATCCCTGTCAGACTCTGTTAATCATATGATGTGATGACTTCTCTACTTTTCAATTTTTAAGATGCTTCTAGAAACATCCATCTTTTCAAGCATGTACATACTATATTATAAGCCATTTTCACTAGGAAGATGGTTGTAAGATCAATAATGGTCATACTGTGTTGATGATGACCATAGATACGGGCTAAGAATGCTTGACCTCCTGCACTGAGGATGGTGAAGGAAGAGCATAAGCAAAACTGAGAGGTAGTAAGTGAAAGAAAAAGGAAACAAAAAAGTCAGAAAATACAGGAGTGCAGGATAGGTAGGCAATTGGAGACCACCATAAAAGGGATGTGTTGAATGACCAAGGCCAGGCCTTTAGGAGAGGCACAGGGGTCTAGGACAGAGAATGCACAGCAGAGCTGTTCTGCTGAACAAAGTTTGAGTGCTGAAGACAGAGAATAACTTGCCAGGGGAAGGTTCTAGACTGAGGCAGAGTCCCAGAAATATGTTGAGGTTTGAATATCTTTGAGACAAATTTCAAGGTGGAATCACAAAGTAGATCTAAGACCCTCACAAAACTTGAACTTCTTCCCTGATGAGAACATGTCTCTTTAGTTCAGACATGGTGTAGGAATGTGGAGAAAATAGCAGTATTGGAAGAACTAACTGGCCTATTAAGTTATGCTACCTAAAAGAAATAATAATAGACACTGTAAATACATTCTTTATATAGTTTTCCCCGAGATGTCTCTCTACCCTGCCATGGTTTGTACACTCTGATAGGAGCGCAGTGCATATGTTCTGCCCCAGAGGAGGCTACAGGGCAGGAAACTTGCAAAACAAGTGAGATGGATGATGGCAGCAAAGGTATACAGTGAAGGTAAACATAGTCCCACTTGTCAAATGTCTCCCCAGACTCTAACAGCTAGACAAGCTTGATCCAATTCCCTATTCTACTGGTTGGAAATTTTCAAGGCCTCTGGAACATTTCTGACTTTTGGGGTACAGGTAAGGGGTTGTACTTCTTGTAGTGATGTCCAGCTCTGAAATCCTGCTTACACGGAAATGTTTGTTTCAGGGCTCATTACCAGACATCTGACCTTGTTAATTGTGTGGCCTCAATTCCTCATCGTATTGATCTGCATATTGAATTCAACCCTTTTTATTAATTTCTGTCACCCCTAACCAACAAAATGAAAAGATAATATCATCATGGAGGTGTTTGTATGAATAAAAGCCTTTGTCAAAGACTGGGGCAATGGCAAGGTGTACATCACAGAAACATAACTTAAAATCCACCACAAATATCTCCATTCCTAATGGTCCCTTGGTCGGTTCTTGGACTTGGATCCTAGTCTTCTGCCATATTCTTTGCCTTCTTCTCTCTTTCCTGTCTCTCCCACACTTAAAAATTCTGTTGATTTCTAATGCATAGAAGGTGAATGATGCATTACTCTAGCTCTTATCAACCATGCTATCAAGTTCATCTACCAGAAGAAAGGAAATTATTGCTTTATAATATAACTGACATATAAGTTATAATATAACTTAGATCTCATGCACAAACATTCCACATTTCCATTGACATTTCATTGTTCTTATAATTTTGTTCTTACTGTGGGCCTCAAGTTTTAATGCACAAAGATGTTCATATAACATTTCTAATAGTGCAAGACTGGAAAAACTTAAATTTCATTTGGAGGGAACTGAGTAAATTCATTATGGTTATTCACTCAGTGGAGTACTACATTCACTAGGGATCACAAAGTTTAATTTACATTACAACTGCTATGTGCAAAAAAACTGTAATTGCTTTATTTAACCTCTCACTCCCCTAGTCTTACTAGACTAGGTGGAGTGGTGAAATTAAGTCACTGTCTGATATGATTTAAAGCTTAATTTACTTCAGTAACTTAGTTGATATTCAGTCTCCTTGGATAACTGAGTTAAATCTCTTGCATAGTTCCACTTCCCCTGTTTCTCTTATTAAGATGCTATCTGGTTGTATGGGTGCATCTCAAGTGTGCTAGGTCAGCAGGAAAGAAGAGGTGCTCCACAGTACGGTGCTGGCTTCCTCTTCTGGCCTCCAGAACAGGCCCAAGGATGCTTTGCATTTTGCTCTCATCCACTGATGCAAACTGCCACTAGTTTAGCTCAACTGCATCTCTTGGCTTGGCCAAGCCCCGAGTGCCACTTAGCTGAGTAGGACTTGCGTTAGCTTCCAATGGCTGAATGTCTCTAAGTGGCTGTCACAGATTCCATCCAGCCCTGACCTTATAGTTCACCCTCACGCTTTGCTGCTGAATCACCTTGTTCCACCACAACAAACCCCATCACAGGCTCACTTGTTTTCAACTCAGTATGGTCATCCTTGGCAAAGAAAAGGTATTTTAGGAAGTGCCCGCCCCACTCTTTTCCCATCTGATTTAACCACAGAGTTCTGTCTCTTAATTAGTCTGGGTTACCCTGCTGTGCCAAGATGGCGCCTTCGAGGCATCCACATAGGATGGGTGGAGAGCAGTTAAAGCTTCCTGGAGGCTGTTTGCTCCCTCGGTTCATAAAATGCAGAGTAAATTGAGGCCCACATTTTCTTTCCTTTCTCTCTCCTTCGTGTCCCACCTCCTCCAGGACAGAAAGAGTGAGTTTTTATCTTACTTGCCTTTCTCTTGTGCAGGCCTGCGTCTGTAGGTCCTTCATGCTTCGCTGCTGGGAAGAGACAAGCACCTTCTCTACACCATGAGGAGCGCTGCAGCGTAGGTGACCAGGCTTCCTGTAGCGTAGGAGACAGGGCAGGAGATGAAGGAATGGAGCAACCCTTTTCTCGGGCAGCGTGGTCCTATTTGCATGTCAGAAGCATTATTAATATTAAATATTACCTCAGTCCCTTTTTCCTGACTTTACTCTCATGTCAATCAGGAGGCTATCTGGACCGAGGCAAAAGAATAAAGACCAAGTACGCGGGAAGACAAAAAAGAAAAGTATTTGAGTGAGGCAAAGTGCAAATAAAGAGAATAATAAATGGTGGATAGAAGGGGACAAGGGGATAGATTTCTTGCAGTAGGGAAGTGGTCCAAGAGAACAAGGCTAAGAGCTGAGGAGGAGGGGAAGGAGAAATATGAAAAAAAGATACGCCACGTACGGGAAGCTAACAATCTCAATGAATGTGAGCATTAAACGTCATAACATGAGCTAAGATTAATAATATCAACAAGAATAAAAAATGGGATGGGGAATTAGAGGAGGAAAGAGAAGGAGTAGGGAAGGGGATTAGAAAGAGAAATTTGCTATAGTACGTACATGCATTCACTCCCCAAGATGATTTTAAACTGTATGTATTACAAACATGTACTAATAAATTTTTTAAAGTTTTTGAAAAGATGAATAAAAAATTAATTAAAAATATTTCTCTATTATAGAATAACCATCTAGAGAAATGCTTATGAAGTTTTTCATAACGTGGAAAAACATGTTTAAATGTTATTGGAAAGAAAAGAGAATAAAAATTATGAGAAAAATAAAACTGCAAACATAGTAAAATATATATAAGTAAAAGGTTGAAAGATACAAAAATGTTCATAGCATTAACCTGAGTAGCCAGACTATGTTTATTAACTTCTTTATTTTCCTAAGTTTTTAAACTGTCTATAATGACAATACACTACTGACTTTATAGAAGTAAAACTTAGGGTGTTATTTTAGTTGTTAATAAAAGCATTTTAAGTGTTTTAAAAGAATAAACAAATTTTTTCCTGTAATTTATTCACTCATTAATCTAATATTTATTGAGTACCTGCTACATGCCAGGCATTCTAAGTGTTATGGATTATGGGTACAAGTAAGGCAAAGTGCTTGCCCTTATGAGGTTTTACATTGTATGGGGGGAGGGGTAGTGGTATCAGATTAGACAAATGCAAGGTTAAATGAATAATAGAAATATTGTGCAGAGTGTAGTATATACTACTTTAGTATTATACTATATACTACACATAGTACATACTGATAGTGTATCTGTATAGTTATATTAAAAATACATAGTAAAGTAGGCTATATAGTATATCAAAATATTACATAGCTATTGATTAGAAATAAGCAATGATACAGAGAGTTTCCTAAAATACAGCTTTTAGAATAGCATATAAAGCACGCCATACACATACACGTGTACACACACACATACACACACACATTTCTTTATGTATTTCTCTTTCTGGGGGAATGCATAAGTAGCTGGTAATAGTGGCTCCCTCCAGGAAGAGGTCACTGGGGAATTGAAGGATGGAGGTAGGAAGCAGACTTGCTCGGGATATTGAATTTTTAAGATGTGCCTGTATTGCTTACCTTAAAAAAGAATAATTTGGCATGTATTTTAAAAGTTCTACCTGTTAATATGAACCATCCAGTCTGTTTCATACTTCTGGAATAACTGTTTAAAGGCAATTTTGATCATCTTAAAGCTCAGTTCTATTTAAGTTGTTTCTATGAAAAGTATCAATTTCGTATCACTCCATAGTGAGAAGGTCTGTCTTCTCTGATAGATAAAAGTATCTTCAATACGTAATAGAAAACTTTTGGACTCAAATTATATTTTTCTGCATGTCTTTAGTAAACAGCTGCTTTGTAAGACTAAAAACTTTTCAGGAAGAAAAAAAAGACCACTTAAGGGCTTGAAAAATAAAACCTTTGAGCATGAGGAAACCCTGTTGTCCATGAAGTCAAATCTCAAATTGAGAACCCTTTTAACATGTGGCCTTCTATTCTTCACACACACACCACACAAAGTCCCTCCCTCACGAAACAGTGCCCTCCATTTGGGGACAGCTCGAGGCATCAGGAAGGCCCTTCATGTTCTTATGGGAACTAGGGTGTGGCAAAGCTGGCTGGGGAAATGGGCGGGGCCTGTCAATTACAGGTCCTGGGGCAATGCCAGACCAGTATGCAGGACTTCCCGGGAGCTCACATGAAGACAGGGACGGCGTAAAAGACCTACCGTCACTGAAAGCCACTCTTCGTGCGTGAGTCTGCACGGTTGCCCGCACCGCGTTTCTCAGACCCAGCAGGTACTTTCATTTTTACTTTTTACCCTCTTTTTTCCTTATTCTGCCCACGCTCGCTGTACAGATTTGGTTTTTCCCATACTCATTACCCTGAATTTTTCAAATAAACTGTTCGGCACCTTTATTGCTTATCTTGACCAATTCCTTGTTCCAAACGAGAAAGACCTGGAGTACTTTTGATTGTCGAGCCTATTTTAAAGGAACTACCCTGTAGCAATGTGTTAGGTCAAAGCCTACAATTGCTGAGTTCTCCCCTTCGTCTGGAATATTCACCTCCTTTAGTCTCTCTTTCAAAATTCGGCCAGTTTTTCTGGAATCGGATCAAAGGCCACCACCTCAGAATTCTGTGTCCCCTCACAGTTTGCCTTTGGTCTCTCACTGATACCCGCCCCCACCAAGGGCAGGCCTGCGTTGCCCCTCTTCTCTGAAGCACCTCTTGCAGTCAGCACACAATAGGTGCTCAGTCTTTGTTACAGTGAATGGAAGTTCTCTACCTTCCAGCTACCCTCTGCCCTGACATCGTTTCTTAAGCAAATGGTTCAGCGATGGCAAAAAGGAAGGTAGCAGCGAGGGAGGGAGACATCCCGGTGGCAGAGGGAAAGGCGGTGTGACCGACAGGAAGACAGGGATATGTTTCTGTTCCTTGTGCGGCCAACCTCACTGTGAACCTTCAGCAGCCGGAGCAAACGGAACCCTTTCCTCCAGTGGCCTGCATACCCCAAGCCACATTAATGCTCTTCAGCTGTGCGGCAGGCCCAGCGAACCTGATCCTGCCTTCATCCTTATCTAATCATTTTATGGGGCATTAAGCCGACTCTGGCTGAACTGGTTACCAGCTGCAACAACACTCCATGAAAGGACACAACCCCTGCCTCCATACAGCACGTAATGCTAACAGAACCCGTCTATATGCATCCCTGATCAACAGTTTATAGGACTTACCCTGGCTCGCCCTCCTACCCCGGGGCGTGGCACTACACCCACTCAGCTGGAGGCGACTGCTTGCCGCAGGGGCCCGTGTCCTACGGGAAACGTCACTAGGGTTTTAAATAAAGCTGCTGAGACTTTTTCACATGGCAACACAACACATTTACAGTTTCTGGGTGAAATGCAGACAGCTCACTGCCTAACTTTAAAGCCAAGTTTGCCTGATTTGTAAACAATGACTACAGTTTTATTACAAGCAGTGGTTACCTCTTTTGTGGGGTCAGCCTCCTTCTGCGGAAGGATACAGAGCCCTGTGGTCATCTGAAGGTATTTCAAACATTTTTTGGCTTGGAAAGTTAATCACTGCTTGCCTCTGTCTTCATTCTTGGCCTCTTCTCATTGTGCCTGGCCTGGCTGCTGGCACATGTTCATTCTGCAGCTCCTGGCAGCTGCTACTCAGGGCAGGAGGATTCGAGCAGGTGAGGAATGTGTATTATATTATGCAAACCATGGCAACAAGAAACACCAACATCTCTGTACCCCTGAAAACTCCTGGCACAACTTTTGCAACAAAGCCCAGGTAGAACTGCTCAACATCCCAAGAATAAGCTGTTAGCATGACAGAGACAGAGATAGGCAGTGTGGTGATGTGGTTGGCAGCTCTGCACTGGAGCCAGCTTAGACTTTGCTCCAGGGTTTAAGCCAATTGTCTGACCTTGAGCAAGCTATGGACGCTCTCTGCTGTCTCAGTTTCCTCATCTATAAAATGGAGAACATATCTCAGAAGGCAGTTGTAGAGATTAAGTGAGTTTGTATAAAGTGCTTAAAATTATGCCTAGCTCAAAATAAGACCTCAATACATACACGCCCAAGTGTTCAGTTATAATTCATAAGTCCATGATGTACAAAGCTCTAACTTCAGAGCAGACTTTTTCCAGTGGCTAGCAGGAATATCTCCTCTAGCCAGCGGGTCCTCCACCCCAGTGTGTCCAGCACCAAAGTCTTGATTGTTCACCAATCAATCCAGGTCCTCTACAGTGCTCTCTGTCTCTGACAATGACACTAGATTCAACCCTGGACCTGGTGGACCCCTATTGCTCCCTCATTGCATAGCCTCTTATCTAAGATGTCATCTGGGCTCTCCCCAAGGCCACAGCCAGCCCTTCTCAAGTGGTTTCTCCTCATCCTCACTTTCCCCTCTCCAATCTGTTCTTCATGCAGCAGGCAGAATGCTAAGTCATAAAGCTGTCCCTATCACTGGTACAGAAACCCACATACACATGCATGCTGCTAAAATCCTTCAGCAGCTTCCCCTGGTTCTCAGCGCAGAAGCTAAGATCGTAACCAGACCCTGGGTGTTCTGGCCCTGCCTCCCTCTTCAGCTCATCTTGCACATCTTGCTCTTTGTGCTCCAGCCACAAGAGCTATTTTAGGTCATTTAGCACAACATGAGTCATCCTAACCAGGGCTCTTGTACCTGCTGTTTCTCCATTCTTTTGCTTGGAGAACTCCTGCCCACTCTTCAAATCATGCCCTAGAGCTTTCCTGAGGCTCTGCTAAAATCAGGTTTCTTTTTTTATTTGTTCCTAGACAATGGTGTACTTTTCCTTCCAAGCCGTGTTTGTAATTTGATATGCTTTAGTGTGATTCTTGGAATGATGTCTATCTTCCTAATAGACAAAACATTCCAGGACAGCAGTGAGTTATGACAGTTAGCATCCCAGAGTTGGGTGTCCAGTAAGTATTTCTAGAACTCATTAACCTATAGAAGGCTTCCATTTTTTAGTATTTCTCCATATACTACCTGATTTAACATTCATGCAGACCTCAAAATTGAATATGATTGTCCCATTTTAACATTTGACATAAGGTGAGGGACTCAGTGATTTGTTCAAGACCATACAGAGGCCAAATGGAAGAACTTCAAGTCAAGTATTCAGACTGGAAGCCAAGTCTCTTCCCACAAATGCTTTAGACAGCTTCTCTTTAAAAGTTGTCACATTGTACAGAACCTTCAGTTAGACAGCTATTCATAGCTGCACCAAGATGCTGAACTAGGCTAAACAAGAATTCCTGTGCACTTCAGATAGTTCACCATGAGCTGTCCTTCCGATAGTTCCACCCTGCTTGTACATCCTGACCTGAGAGGGAGAGAGAAGGAGATGCCTTTTGCCAAATGGAAAGCTGGCCTTCTGGTAATCCTGACATAACTGCCATTCAGAGGTGCCCCTGTGTCCCTATCCCCAGTTTCCAGTAGAGACCACCAGGATCAAACCAGGAAAACAAGAAATAGGTTTCGGCATTTCAAACAAAGGGAATATGACACATAATTTGTTACCAAAGAAGATGACAAAAGAGGCTGATTATGCAATCGGGGGACAGTGAAGCAACACAGAGGTTTGCATTAGCAGGAAGTCACTGCTAACCCTAAGCTACAAGGACCAAGGAGGGAGGAGACTTCCCAGAAATCAGGAGCCCAGGTAACCTTGTACATGGAGGGGGAGGAATGCCCTTACAAATATGTCCACTTTCATTCCCAGAACCAGTGGATATATTACCTCACACAGCAAAAGGAGTTGTGATGGTTAGCATTTATTATGTCAACTTGATTATTTTAAGAAAAATCCAGGGAAATAATAAAGCACACTTCTGGATTTATCTAAATGGGTCTCCTAGAGAATTGGTTCCCCATGATTATTTCACTGTGCTCAGCTAGCCAGACACTCAAAGGCCACTGTAGCCATAGTCTTTAGGGGTCCTGGCTACTGCTCCTATTGACAGCAGGATTTGGGGGCTGTACATGTGACCCTGATTTTATTAGCATGCAGAATGCAAGAGATATTGGGTCAGGGAGGCTTCCACTCAGATTTCAAAGGGAGGTCTGGGAGGTCAGGCAAGAAACATCTGAGAAGAAAAGTGTGCAAATCTGTCAAAATAAAGCCAAAGATGCAGTGGAGACCCCAGGAAGTTGGAGATGCCAAGATGATAGAATGTCTGCCAAGGAAACCTACAGGTCTTGAGTGAAGCCAGCTCAAGAGAGATGCCATGTGGGCTGCATCCAGTAAGACCATAGAGTTAGGGCCATCCAAGCCCAGTGTGGTGGGATCTCACCACACTGTATCCCAGAATTGGAACAACAGGATTTAATATGTTCCTGCTGGTTTATACCACTGGTGGTATAAGCAGGACCGATAAGTGTGGTTAGATCCATTTGTACCATCAGTGGTACAAGCTACCTGATAGGACAGTCATGCGTGTACTACCAGTGGTTCAAGCCAGTGGGAATGTAACAGGTACAAATCAGAGCAGCCCAACAGCAAGACATATGAATTATGGCCCTGTTGTGAATGTGTTAGTGTTTGCCCTGCTAGGTTTTGGTCTTGCTTTGTTGCTATTCTTTTCTATCCCCTTATTCCTCCCTTTTGGAATGGAAATGACTACCCTGTGCCATTGTATCTTCAGATTATATAACTCATTTTTGTTTGTTTGTTTTTGTTGTTGTTGTTTTTTACAAGGCGTCACAGCTAAGAATTGCCTTGGGTCTCAGAAGAGACTTGAACTTGGAAATTTTAGCAATGCTGGAACTGTTGAGACTTTAGGAAGGGATTAATGAATCTTCAGTTGTATGCAGGATAGTTGTATCTTGTTACGCAGAATTAGGAATTTGCTGCTGTGTTTATTGGAAATTAAATATTGGCTTAAGGAGATGTGTTTGGTTGTACAGTTGACAAGACATGAAATGTAATTATTAACCTTAATTGTATAAACCTGACTGGTTTGTAATTTTACTTTATTAGTGCATGAGAGTAGTACATAATGTTTACATTCCCTGTGGGAAGTTAGTACATGTATATAACACATCTTAATTCCTCAGGAGATTAGTAAACACATTTCTGGGTGTGTCTGGGTGGGTCATGAAGGCATGACTTTGGGTACTATGTATGCTCCTTAGCTCCTCTCTCTCTGATACTGTTCCCCTGCTCTGCTTCCTGGCAGCAAAAGTAGCTTTGCTCCATCATGCCATTTTGGCGTGATGTTTCTGGCTTGGAGCCAGCTGATTATGGATTGAAACATCTGTGAGCCAAATAAACAATTTCCTCCAATGTATTCAGGGTGTCAGGCATTTGTCCCAGCCACAGGAAAGGTGACTAACAGAGGAATTTTGGAGATAGAACTAGGCTAAGGATCTTCAGGTAGGAAGATTACCCTAGATTTGGGGGGGGGCAGATCCAATGTGATCATGAGGGTCCTTCTAAAAGGGAGGTAGGTCAGAGAAAACAATATGGTGTACAGAGCAGAGGTTGGAGTAATGTGGCCATATGCCAAGGAATGCAGGCAACGCCTATAAACTGGAAAAGGAAGCGAGTTCTTCTCTAGAAACTTCAGAAGGAATGAAACCCTGCTGACACCTTGATTTTAGTCTCAGAAGACTTATTTCTGACTTCTAACTTACAAACTCTAAGATAACAGAGTTGCCGAAGCAACTAAGTTTGTGGTAATTTGATGTAGCAGCCATAAGAAACTAATACCCCAGCTTACACCATTTCCCATACTTCCCTATTTCCAGTAGCTGCACTTAACAGGAAACTGAGTGGCAGAAAAGCCAGCAAAACAGCCTGAAAGGTAAGGACAAAGGAAAAATCTGGGGCAAATATGCCAGACTACTGCAATCTCTTTACTATACCCTGGAGTCTACCACTGCAGAGTACATCTAAAGCCTGTTTTTCCAGATTTCTTTCTAAAATGCTATGAACCAGACATATGGCTCATGCCTGTAATTCTAGCAGTCCGGGAGGCTGAGGCAGGAAGATCAAAAATTCAAGCCAGCCTGGGCAATTTAATGACTTAGCAAGACCCTGTCTCAAAATAAAAAAGGGCTGAGGATGCAGTTCAGTGCCAATGTTCTGGGTTCAATCCCTGATATCACTAAAAAATTAATTAATTTAAAAAATGATATTTACTGTATATAAAGCTTTCTGATAAGTTTGTTCTGGTCTCATGGGGAAAAGACTGACGTAGTAAAACCTTTGCACCCACAGGAACAGTGCATAACAAAAAAGAAAAATAAGTCTGATTCTCTCCTGATGCATTCAAATTCCATTGCTTAAACATTTGAACCAAGGAATGACATTTGATCAAGAAGCATTTTCATGAGATTGTCTGGTAATTTTATGGGCTTCTTTCATTCTTCTTATTTTATTAGCATGTAAATCAAAACAGGTGACATCACCTCATCTTTCTCAATGGCACCAGTAATCAAAGACAATCTGTAAGATTAAAGTGTTCCGTGAAAATGAGCACTACCAAGTGACCATGTGTACAGGTGGCTGCTCATTGCTCTCTTCTCTGAGTCATTCCCCAGTGTGACTTGGCAGCCCGTCCCCATCAGCTTTGTGGTTGAGAAAAAATGGGTCATTGCACCGTAACAAAAGGACATTCATTGAGAATCAGCAATTAAGAAAAATTTGAGCTCCAATGGTCCCCAGTGCCCAGAGGAAGCTTGTGCTTACAGTGTGTGGGTGTCAGAAGCAGACCGGCCAACAAAGCAACACAAGCCCCACCAGCAGCCCACCAGGGACACATTTAAGAATCCAATCAGATAGAGGGAAGTGGCCGAAAGCCTCTGATGGAGAGGACATGAGACCTTGGGGGGAAGGCTGTTTTCTGCGTAACTAGCATTTAATTGAAACATTCTGGAACCTCTAGTCCCAGGACCTAAAAATAGGGTATGGCAACAGAAGACTCAAGCATGAAGTTTTATTTTTGTCTACATGATATGAGAGTAGGTAGGCCTTCCATGCTATAAAGCACAGTTTCACTGGTTACACACACACACACACACACACATACACACACACCTCACAACTGGAGCTCATAGGTAAAACAAATGAGCAGAAGTTGACAGTTGTTGAGGCTGGATGATAAGTACGCATGTTTTAATTTCTCTGTGCTTTGTGCTTCAAACTTTCCATTAAAAGGGGAAAAGGCAAGTGTTGATTTCATGGGATCCAGGCTTTTCCCAGTTAGTCTTCCTTCACATTGCTCATTGCATTTAAATTTTCATTCAGGCCTGGTGGCACGTGACTGGCAGCACTTTGGCAGGCTGAGGCAGGAGGATCAAAAAGTTCGAGCCCAGCCCGGGCAACTTAGAAAGACCCCATCATAAAATAAAAGGAGGCTGGAGATGTAGCCCAGGGCTAAACCCCTGATTTCAATATTCAATACCATATACAAAAGTTGTAACATTTTCTCCATGTTTCACCATGCCTCTGTGTCTGGGGACCCAGAGGCACCATAGACACTGTTGGGCTCTCTTTGATTCTTTGAATCAGAAGCCTGCTCTTCTGGCAGAAGAAGGGTTGAGGAGAATATTGGGCAGCAGGTTGAAGTGGCAAAACAAACAGGGCAGGAACAACTCCCCCCTCCCGCCCCCCGAAACGAAAGGGTAGGCCCATGCTCTGGGACCAGCTCACCTGTACTAGAGGGCCACCAGCACCCAAGGGACACTTACACACTGACACTGTTTCAGCTCAAGAAGCACCGATCAAACACCTGTCACGAGCCAGGTCAGGGATCGTGGCTCATGAGCTCATGAGCATATCAGGATGAAGACCTTATAGCCTCCCAGTGCTGCAACCTGCAATTCCCCAGGTTCTAGCTTGTCGTCAAATCTGAAAAATGTTGACCAAATTGTCTACACATCAGTCACATCCGCAGGATTCATGGACTGAAGCAAAACCTTAAAAGACAGAATTCTTCTGATGCTGCTCAGCACTATCTGCTCCTGCTGTGTGGAGCAGGTGAGTGGATGATATCCCAGCTTCTTTCCTTTGCAAGAATTTTTGAAAAATAATGTGAAACTGCTTTCCTAGGAAGTAGTGAGATGGTCAAGATGCGCACTGATGAGGAGCCGACTAATTTCCAGTGTTCATAGAACATAACATAGTGGAACACAGCGAGAGAGAGATTCACACCCATCCCACTTTGGAACAAATGTCTGAAAAATGACCGGTCACAGGCCCCTTCTTGGTTGGCTCTATGGCTGTAGGGCATGGGGGATGGAACAGTGTGGAGGAAAACTAGGACCGAGTGGACAGCACAGTGCCTTATCCATCTAAAGCTCTGCTCCCCAACCCCTTCTTCTCCTTAACAGCTGGCCCAAGGACCTAAACTTAGCAAGGGCGAGGTGTAGGAAACCAGATAGTGCATTCTACAGTTGGAGAGGAAATACTGGGCTCAATGTGTTTAAGGTTAAGATTAATTCCTCACTTCCTCTGAATCTATTTTAAAAACAGAGCAAAGGATGGCATATGCTTTCTTCTCACAAAATGACAGATGATCAAAGGATAAACATGATTCCTATGTCAAACCCTCCGGCTCCTGCCACGGCCCTTTGCCTACAGAATCAAAACAACACTTTAACTTTATCATTGTGGTTAAAACTTGATTGCCTGTGTACATTCACGAAATGCAATAGTGGCAACAGCAAGAAAAACAGTGAATCATGATTGGCTGAATTGACACCGCCAGCAGAACAAAGGAAAATTTTAGTGTTGCTGCCTTTAAACTTCTACCTCACAGGAATAAGCAAAGACTACAAGTCTTTCTCTGTAAGAGGGAGCTTTTTTCAAGTCTGTGAGACGTGGTGCCTGAAAGCAGAAATCTGCCACTGTTGAGGGGAAAAATCAATTTTTCTGATTTGCAGGAGCCATCCTAATTACTGTTGGCTCCTTATTATTCCCAGTGTTATGTAAACAAGGGCTCCCTTTCTGCGGAGCCCCTCATTCGGGCTAATTTAATTGAATTTGAGAAAGAAAGGGATGGCTGCCTTGGGAAGCAAAGGACAGAGGCTGCTGAGAGAGAAGCGTCCGCCAGTGACTTCTAAGTGACATTTGTGTCACAAACAAACGTGCACAGGAAGAACAAGAACAGACTTCTCTCATCCCTTGTTTCTGCAGAGTGCTTCATGTGGCTCATCACTGAGGGTTTTCTCCACCTCTGCCTGAGCCCTGCCCCTCAGTCGTTTCTCTGAGCTGAGGCTCCCTTTGAGCTTTTCAATACCCCACATGTCTGAGAGAAATTTCCTTCAATCTATGATCCCTTCAGTATAAAGAATATCATCTCAAAAACTGACAGGCCATAGATCCCAGTTGCTCCAAATTCCATTTAGCGTTCTGCACCTTTTTTCAACCAAAATCTTTTTTAAGTCTGGAAGAACTTGGTCTTTCTTCACGTAGAGTATGATTATCAAGACCGTTCACAATCACCCATTGCCTTACTCTGAAAATACTTCTCGAGTACATAACATGTGTTGGGCTCCACTCTAGGCAGCAGAGTCACTAAAACTTGGCACTGAACGAGATACAAAAGGTGCTGCTGTCAGGAGATGATGTGAAAGGGTCAGCCGCGTGGAGGCCAGGGAGGAACATTCAGCCGGGGGCACAGTTACTTCCAAGGCTGCAAGGCAATGACAGGCATGGGGAGTTCCCGGGACGCAGGCAGCCAGCAAGGTTGGAGCACAGGACTGTGGGGGAGGGCAGGCCTGCCACAGGGCAGGCAGCATTGAACCTTGCAGGGCCTCCTCTGTAGCATATGACCTTGCCCTGGTAACGTTTGAGATGGGTTTTATTCTCAGTGCAGTGGAAAAGCAGCAGTGGGGAACCGGCCTCTTTAACCCAGAGAGTACCATGACTTGGTCTGCATTTTAAACTTTCTGGTTGCTAAATATTAGAGGAAAGGTGGAAATACCAAGACCAATTAGGAAGCTATTGCAACATATGTGAGAAACAGCACACAGATGCTAAGGACGCGTGCAGAGTATTGAGTGCTAACTGTGCTCCAGGCATTGTGTTTAGCCCTGTGCATGCAGGACTTCATTTATGTTTCCTCATGCCCCTGTGAGAGGTTAAGGTAGATTAAATGACCCGCCCAAGGTCATGAATGGTGAATCAAGCAATCCGATTCCCACATTCACCTGCCTTGGAACTTCAGCCATGAGTACTATGTGAACCCTGAAAGAAATCCATTTAAGACAACCAGACACACCTCTTTTATAGACAGCCCATATATATCTGATGCAGTCCTGGAATTGGAAATTACATGCTCTGGTAATTCTGATTTAACTATTATTATATTGTGTGGATGTGTGAAAGAATGAGCTTTGTAAGCAAGTACAGTGGGAAATGCCAAGGAACTGAAGGAAGTTGAGAGAATGCTCCTGCAGCACCCCCAGCCCTTTGGTCTCTGAGACCTAGGAGAAAGACCGAGCTCTCTCTGAAAACCCAGTCCTCAGGGGAGAGCTGGGTTTCAGTTATGGTAAGGAAGTGAAGGGAATGTTTTCTGACCAGCAAGTGGCGGGGGGGTTTACAAATGGGGATTCCAGAGGACCCTGGAAAGACTAGCAGAAAGCACAGCAGTGGGAGGATGAGTCAGGCACTAAAATGCACAAAGCCACCTACAAGAGGAGGAGAGGAGAGGAGAGGATGTTAGTTCAGATGGCTTACATTTTGGGTGGTGGCTGAAGATGACAGGGATGAGAATCCAGGAAACTAACTGGGCTCATGTGTCCAAAAGAACTTTGGCAAGGAAGTCCCTCTGCCCTAACGCAGGACTCCAGGTACAACAGAAGTCTTTGCAGCCAGTTCTCTATCTTACTACCGTTTATAGGACTCATATCTGCTGATAAAATTGTGACAAGTATGATTTACACCCTTGAAATGGTCAGATGTTCCAAAACTGCCCTGTATACTTAATCTAAAATCTCTGAAGTACAATTTTTAGGTTAAATGTCTCTGAAAGCATTCCAGATCTTTCTCTATTTTAGGCCCCTGTGGACGAATAGGTTCACCAAAGGACATGAACCTAAACCTAAGTTGGAAAATATTACCAAGTAAACACAATAAGAGAACAATGAGATAAAATGGAGCAGGACGCTGGCAAGATTATCCCTGCTTTTCTGAAATATAGGCCTTTAAAATAAACACATTGGATGACTTTATGCTCTTCTCTCAGTTAATCTGGGAACTCGTATCATAATTAGTAAGGTAATCCAGAAAGCCTTTTAATATACATTCTATAAACAAAACCCTACACGTGAATGATTAATGACCTCTTTGAGGCTCTTCAGGACTTCTGAAAAAGTAGACATATTCTATTTCAGTTTGCCTTTTGAGTCAGCAAGGGTCCTGAGAGCTGTGAGCCAGCAGAGGTGTAAGTGTACATCTGTCTGCAAGGGATCATTTCTTCAGAGAAGACTCCCCGGCAGGGTAAATCAGAGGTGCGCTCTAAATGCTCACCCACCGGCACTCAGTGTAATTTCTGTCTCTATATTAGTTCTCTCTGGTTCTCTCCTCCTAGATTGCACCCTCCTTCAGATAGGAATCTGTGTCTTCACTTTTCTTAGAAAACCTGGTACATGTATGATATGTATTCAGTATATGAGAAATGAATCATTCCCTTTCTTATATCTTTGTATTTCTTGTTACCTTGTCTCAGAATATTGATTATTCTCTTCCTGCTGTTTTATTGTTAGGGTAGGGGATACTCCAGAAGAGAAGGTAAGCCCATTTTGCTGAGGAATTTGGGAATCAGTAATCAGGGGAAAAATCCAGATGAGGGAAGGAAGCTAATATTTACTGAGCACACACTCTGTGCAAGGAAATATGCTATACAGCCTCATCTGTATATTCCACTTAATCCTTCCAGCCTTTCATTCCTGAAAACTTGTTCTCTCATTAAAGCACTCAGACACCAACGCACACAATGCCTTCAAGTCAAAATCTTGACTGAACTTGAGCAAATTAATTACATGTTATGGGGATATCAAAATAGGTTTTTAAGTAGAGTAGCACCCACTCTGCAGATCTCTAATCCCAAGAAAGCAAATCCAACCTCAGAAGTCAAGAGCCCATTATTTGTATCTGGATCATTTACCCCTGGGCAATAGGTCAGAGAATTAAGATAATTACATACTTTCTGGGTAATTATCTGAGCTGAAACATTCCACAGATGTATAAAATGTCAGTGGAGTTGCACTGTGGTACAAGCTATCACAGGAATCTGTTGCCACTTCCCCTGGTGCTCAGGAAGAGTCAAACTGCCTATCTACAGGAGGGCTTGGCATGACAGAATTCCCCATCATGGCTGCTCTGTGACCCTTTCCCTACTATTAGCCTCTTCCTCACATGCAGCTTCCACCTGGGCCTCTGTCCAGTCTCTCCATATAGTTTTCTGCCCCTTGCTCTGATATCATGTAATTCACAGCCTATCAAGGAGCTCTGAAAAGTAAGGGTACATACATATGTAAACAAAATACTTCCATACCTTCCCCTTCAGTTAGATCTGCTGTCTAATTTTTGGCTAGTGTAGATGAGGCAAACATTACTGATGCCCTCTTCCAGTTTATTACACACCTTGCTCATTAACGATGTTCATGCTGTCTTGGACTTAGGGATGGAACATGGCCCTGTTGTTAAGAGGATGTCTACTGGAGGCTTCAAAAGAAGATTTCCTTTATACTGAAAAGAGATACACTATAGTTTGGATCTCAAGTGTCCCCCAGAGGTCCATGTGATAAAGGCTTTGTGCCCAGTGTGACAATATTGTGACATGGTGGAAACTATCTCTAAGACGTAGGGTGTTGTTATGGTTTGTGTCTAGATGTTCCCCCAAAGCCTCATGTGCCTCAGCCATCATCAGGGAATTCCACACAGCATTGCCTCTGACCAAGGAACACATTTCACAGCCAAAGAAGTAAGGCAATAGGCTCATAATCATGGAATTCACCGGGCTTACCATGTTCCTCACCACCCAGCAGCAGCTGGATTGACAGAAAGGTGGAATAGTCTTTGAAGACACAGTTACAGTGCCAGCTAGGTGGCAATAGCTTGCAGGGCTGGGGCAAGGTTCTTCAAAATGCCATATACACCTTGAAGCAGCATTCACTCCATGGCACTGTGTCTCCCATAGCCAGGATTCACGCATCCAGGAATCAAGGGGTGGAAGTGGGAATGGTACCACTCACCATCACCCCCAGTGACCCACAAGCAAAATTTTTGCTTCCTGTTCCAGAGAGATGGGCGAGCAACGTTCCAGTGGGACAGGCGATGGCCTCTATTGCCCTCCGCTAGCCGATGGAAAGGGAGTCGGGTTCAGATTCCCGAATCCAGAATGGTGGAGATGGTCGCTGTGGGGGGTGGGGGGGAGAGTTCTCTTTTCTTTGTGAAGGGCAGGGCACCCTGGAGTGGGTTTGCCCAGAGAGAGGGGCCCGCACACCTTGGAAAGTGTCAGGCAGCAGTCGGATCCAGACAGCGATGGGATGGGGGTTGCCGGGGTCCGCTCTGCACCCGCTACCCGCAACCGCCCTGCAGAGGCTAGACAGCCACAAGTAGGAGGGCCGCTGCAGTGAGCCTTGAAGCCTATGGCACGGGCCCAGGTGGAGCCGCCACAGGTCCAGATCTTGGTGGTAGTAGCAAATATTCAAACAAGAACTTTGAAGGCCTAAGTGGAGAAGGGTTCCATGTGAACAGCAGTTGAACGTGGGTCAATCCGTCCTGAGATCAAGGGCAGCAGATTAATTAATCTTGCAAAAGAAATTTCAAGGCAGTCTAATGTTGAGGTGGTGGCATGGCTATTCTTGGGGGCTTTTAGCCAGATTTATGTTGAAAACCAAGAGCAAAGAGCCCAGGAGAATGATTCAAAATGTTGTGAGTTTGCCTATAAAGGAAGCTCCAGTAAAG